>JAFVLL020004200.1:0-15919 GCA_021397915.2 Tor tambroides | reverse complement strand
TTTTTGTGGAAACTGTGATACATTTTATTTTTCAGGATTCACAGATGAACAGAAAGTTCAAAAGAACAGCATTTATTTGAAATAGAAATCTTTTGGAACATTGTAAATGTCTTTACTGGCACTTTTGATCAATTTAATGTGTACTTGATGAATAAAAGAGTTTTTATTCATCAAAAATTTACTTTTTCAAAAAAACATTTTAAAAAATCTGTTTCATGATTTAAATACCAAAAACATTACAAATTGGCTTAAATGTAACAGAAAAGTTGTTTAAATATAAAGTATTTATTATCATTGTACAACGATATTAATTAAAAGAACTAAATGTATTTGTTTGTTTGTTTGTTTGTTTGTTTTTGCAATATAACAGCAGTCAAATCACACAGGAACCATCATGTGTGCAATCTATCCAACACACATCCACATTCAGCTTTCAGCACAAGATCATTTGTGTCCTGTGTGTTACTGTAGCAGATCAAATCCAGGCAAATCTATGTAAATATGCACTAGATAAATGTCTGAGATCAGGCTGAGAAACACTGTACTAAACTGACATGTTGATGTGTCTTTTGCAATGTCTCACTTTAGTTTGATCACGCTTTCCTTTGTCTCGTGATTTTGTGGATAAAAGTATCAGCTAAATGAATAAACACCAATATAAAGTACAAATAGAAAGGGTCTCCCTCAAACAAAGCCATGTCATAGCATGCGTTTACACACATAACACACACACCACGCCGAGCGCATGCAGTCTAGACACTTCTGTTTATTACGAGAGTGATTTAATGTTTTTCCATCACAACACGTCACTCACACTGCAAAAAAAGGCTCGTCTTAGTATTTTTGTCTTGTTTCTAAAATATAAAAAAATTCTTAAATCAAGACTACTAGATAAGCAAAAAGACGTAAGATATTTAGTCTAAATTAGGGATCTAAATTAAGTGCATTTTGCTGAAAATAAGTAAAATTATCTGCCAGTGGGGTAAGCAAAATATTCTTAAAACAAGAGTATTTTACTTACCGCACTGGCTGATAAATTGACTTATTTTTAGCCAAATGCACTTCATTTCATTTCTTTCCCCTGGAAACAAGACTAAATATCTTGTGTCATTTTGCTTAAATGCATTTTAAATTAACTCTTTCCCCGCCAGCGTTTTGGAAAAATGTTGCCAACCACCGCCAGCGTTTTTGCTGATTTTCACTAAAATTTCATAGACCTCAGATTATTTTGTTGTATGAATATCTGAACATGCAATACAACAAAATAAAGATCAGACCCGCTACGTTAAAACAGAAAAGATCTGTTTTATTCTAGCTTTAAGCTAGTTTTATTCTAGCTTTTTTAAATCAACACTTGAATTCACTTGGTTTCATAAAAAAAGCAACATTTTGAGAAAATCTCATTTTTATCAAATACTACATATGGATCATATTGAGTAATATTATCAAAGCAAAGATGCAGTAGATGGCTTCCATCAGTATCCCAAAGCTTGCACAGGCCTTTAACACTTTCTGGATCCACATTTCACTCTGCAATATTAGTCAGTTTTCATTTATATGTGGTTAGTGTTGATGATCGCATTATTTTTCATATACATATGCTTAGATATTAGATTGCTCGTTTCTGCAGCTTCCTGATCTGTGTTTTTGATCTGCACTTTCTAGACTCATTCAGGAGATGCGTAATAGCGCCCCCTAGCGTATAAAAGAAAATTCCGTGTTTGGCGGGGAAACAGGTAAGACATTTTAGATATTTTGACTACAAACAAGACAAAAATACTAAGTACGATGAGCCTCTTTTTGCAGTGCAGACCCAGTATAATCAAGCGTGACCTCGGGGCTCCTGAGCGCTGCCTGGGCGGTGGACGCGGGGCCGAATCCAGTGAGGGACCTGATGCTCGTCTGTCTGGGAAACATGCGGCGGCTCTGTGAGTATGTGGAGAAGGCCAGCGATCGCAGGAGCTGCAGGAACTCAGGACTCTCTCCGCCGGCCGGCTGCAACAGATGCTGACACGGCAACACCTGCAAACCAGAGTTAACCGCTGATGCACCACTAGTGATTCGTGAAACGCTCGTTAGGATGGACCTGTCCTGACCTGCAGCACCAGCGCAGACTGAATGCTCTCGGGAAGCGCGCTCAGCATCTCTGTGTAGCAGCGCAACAGCGCTAGAAGCCACACGCTCTTCTCCCCACCCTCTTTGGCCCCTGGCCCCGCCCCCGGACACAGGAAGGGATCCACCACATAAAGCACGATGGCTGGCAGGTGGGCGTGGCTATCCGCTGACTCCGCCCCTGTCGGAATGCCAATCCTGTCCCTCTCTGCCGAGCTACAATAAAAAATGACATTAATCTCCAACTGCAATCATTAACTAACAATAGCACTGAATAAGGATGACTGGATGATAATCATATTCATGAGTTGAGTGATCGTATACATAATTGTAAATTGTATATCTCACTTTATCCTCTGTTCACTTGAAAAGGATTCTGATGAACATTTTGAAAAATGTGCAACTTTGGGTTTTTCATTGGTCGATTCTTAAATGATTAGCCCCAACCTAGATTCATTCATTTTTTATTTATAAAGTACATTTAAAAACAACCCAGGGTTGACCAAAGTGCTGATATGCGGTTACAGCCCTGAGCGAATTGTTATTTATCACTACTGATCTTAAAGGGGTCATGAACTGAGAAACCAAAATTCCCTTGATATTTTGACATAACATTTGTCACACTTGTCATTGTACTATAAAAAATATCCTGTGAGTTTCAGAACTCAAAACTTTCTCGTTAGTCTAAAAACAGCTTATATTGAAGGCAGTCTGCCAAAATGACATCTTGTGGAATGTTCTACTCTGTGATGTAATAGTGTGGATAAACCCCGCCTCCGCAGAAGATGATCAACGTCTGCTTCTACATCACTGCCTATTTAGCCCCGCCCACCGATTCTACATCACTGCCTATTTAGCCCCACCCACCGATTCTACATCACTGCCTGTTTAGCCCTGCCCACCAATTCTGCAGGGCTGACTGTTTAGCCCCGCCCACCAATTCTACAGCACTGCCTGTTTAGCCCCGCCCACCGATTCTACAGCGCTGCCTGTTTAGCCCCACCCACCGATTCTACATCACTGCCTGTTTAGCCCCACCCACCGATTCTACAGCACTGCCTGTTTAGCCCCGCCCACCGATTCTACATCACTGCCTGTTTAGCCCCACCCACCGATTCTACAGCGCTGCCTGTTTAGCCCCACCCACCGATTCTACATCACTGCCTGTTTAGCCCCGCCCACAAATTCGCACGTGTAGTGTTACGAGAGAGGCAAATGCAGGTCTACGCAGAAACCAAACAATAAAAATGCTCTGAGGACAAGACGCTGTGCAGTGCCAAAAGAGTCGATTAACTTCATTATTAATAAAGATCCAGACCGTGTCGGTAAGAACTGTCTTTTGTTCACTTCATTTTACCGCAGATTCGTTTACAAACAAGGCACAATTTGATGTGGGATTTTCAGAAAGATTGAAACTAAAAGACGATGCTGTGTGACTGTATTGGATTCGACAGTAATGTCGCAACACAAGTGAGTAACTGTCATTACGTGAACACTGATGCTTTTTCTCTTCTTACAGATCATTTGACATGTGCTGAGTATTTATGCGTTTTTGACCTAAATCACAGCAGCGTCCATCTGTGAAGGCTCAAACATACACAACTAATAGCCAATCATAGGCATTTACTTCCGAGTCTACAATCCTCCACGCCCATTCATACAGAGCGTTCTGATGAGGGGGGTTAAAAACAGGACAGAAAATAAGTTACTACTTCTGAATTAAGGTGTTTTTTACGTAAAAATCTTGATAACATTATAAGTGAACCTCAGAGAACAGTACAAAATGATAAAAAAAGGCAGTCCATGACCCCTTTAAAGCAATGCATTACTCCAAGGCTGGTACAATACCTCTAATTTAAACATAACTGAGATAACTGAGTAACACTACTGTAAATATCACACCACATTGGGGTCAGGAGGATTTTTTTTACATAACCTATGCAATATAATAGATCTATAAATCAGGGACACACATGAACAGAATGATGTTCTTTACTGTAGTTTGAGACAGTCGTCAGCGCTCTGTCTCACCTCTCGGCATTCTCTGCTGATGGTGTGGTGTTTGAGTCTCCCGTAACCGCTTGTCCTGCGTCTGTGTTTCCTGAGGTGCCGTCTCCGTCAGTGGACACCGGCTGTTGGGTGGATGCTGGTGGGGTGAGGGGAACAGAAGCGGGTGGAGGCTTTGGAGGGAGGAGGAGGCTGCTGTCCGGCGTCAGGGCGGAGAGCTGTGGCCCTGAAAGAGAGCAATGCCACTTTTTAACTACACTGTGTTGTTCAGTCCTGCTCCTGGAGGGTCGATGTCCAGCTCCAACCTGCCCCAAAACACCTGCTAGTAATCCTGAAGGTGTTGACCTGGTTCATGTGTGTTTAGTTACAGTTAAAGCTGAACTCTGTGGGACAATGTCTCTCCAGGAGCAGGATTGTAGACAGATTTTGAAATTACAGGTAAGCAAACAGCATCAGACCCTGGTAACATCACTGGGATCAGTGCTGGAATATGTCTGTGTGAACAAGTGTGTGTGTGTGTGTGTGTGTGTGTGTATGTCGTAGTGAGGACTTATCAACTATCAACTATTTGGCCAGGGGAAAAGGAAAAAGAAAGCTGGTATACAAACAAAGATGCAAAAAAAGAGAACAATAATAGCTGTGAATGGGAGTAAAACTGAGAGCAGGAACTGCTCAGCATCTGTGCAGATGGCAAAATGAATGGCAAGTTAAAGGGTAGTTAATGACTGGGTGGACATAACACTGTCCTAACTACATGCGCCGCAACACTTGATAAAACACATCCTACTTGGCTAAATCACGGTCACGGCAAGGAGCATCGGCAGAATGATTGGTGATTGACTCCAGTGGAGCAGGAACAGAATAACAGGAGAGGTTCCTACCAAGTGTGTGTCTGCAGGTGTGTTGGTAGAGTTTGAGCTTGTTGAGGTTTTCCTCCTGATGTTGTCCAGTCCAGAGCCCCGAGGACCACTGATCATCGGTCTCCTCCTCACACTCCACTGATCCCACCGGGACAATCCCGTCTCTGGACACTCGCGCCAGCGGACGGTGCTTCCCCAGACGACACGTCTGTGTGAAAGAGGAGCGCTGTCTCCGCAACTCTTAAACTCAGGACAAATCTAAAGTACTCTGCACCTGCTTCATGTGATGACTGCATAATTTAACATAGATTAGGCATCATTACAGTTTTTCTCGATTGCTAATACACTATAACTGATTCATTTAGCCCAATTTTCCAAACCATTCATACAGTTCTCAAAACAAAGACTAATTTCTCAAAACATTTAACACATTTCACCTGCTTTTCAAAATGTTCCAATTTGCTCAGTGTTTTCTGCAAAACTCTACACAAGAACGGCATCATTTTGCACAGGTTTAACCATGTTCTCATTCAGAAAACACAAGTACACGATATAATTATCTCAGGCATCACAAAATAAACTCAAATAGCACACATTTATCCCTGTGTGAACATTACTGTAAGCAGCAAAACTGATGACAGCAGTCAGAATCTCAGGATGATATGAACAAGAGCACAGGTGATTTGGTAAAATGTAATGCAACTTGGCAGATGAGGCTAAATGTATTTATTTATTTATTTATTCTTGCTGTACAGTAACTGACAGTGTATTCCAATGTGTGTTTACTGTGTATTCTGTTTGATCTTTGAACTTTTCTCTTCTAGTGCTTTTCATCTACTGTAAGATCACTTTAGAGTAGTGTAATGAAAGTAAAGTTTAATGCTGAATTTTACTGTATCTGCAACACTTTATTTATGCTGCATACTGTAACAGACTAGCAAAAGGATTCCTAATCCTAGCAAAAGGATTCCTGTTTCCCAAAAGCAGGTTTTTGTAACAGTGTTTAGAATTGATCTCACTAGTGTTCTCTAGACAGTGGAGTATTCTGTGTATTTGACAGGTTTGTGTGTCATCTGAGGCCAAAGCTTGAGTCTGACAAAAGAGAATATGTTTTTGACTAAAATGTTTGACTTTGACCTGGAAGTCTGAAGTTTGCACAAGTTGGTGTGTAGTTTGAGATTGTGTTTATAGTTGAATAGTTGTAGTTGTAGAAAATGGTGAATTGTTTCATAAACTGTGTTAGCAATCGAGAAAAAGTGTAATCCTGCTCCTGGAGGGCCAGTGTCCTGCAGAATTGAGCTCCAACCCTAATTAAACACACTGAACCAGCTAATCAAGGTCTTCGTGATTATTAGAAACATCCAGGCAGGTAAGCTGGAGCTAAACTCTGCAGCACACCGGCCCTCCAGGAGCAGGATTGGACACCACTGACATGGATGAAACAAAAAGTCTCTCTAATTGAAGATTCGCTCTTCTATATAAGGGCAATGCATGTCTAGTAAGTCAGAATGTGATGAGGATTTACCTCATAGACGGTACTGAGCTCCTGGAAGAAGGTTCTGGCACTGCTGAGCAGGGCGTCATGATTGGGACACAGCACCAGGAAGGCCACGTCCCTCCGACCTCCGTATGGCTCCAGCAGAAACTTCTCCCAGAAGGGAAGAGCAAGCGGAGACAGAGCCAGAAAATCCCGATCGTATCCCAGAAGCACGCTGGGGATCGGCAGCGGCTCTGGGGATTCCTCGGAACCTGACCGTCGGAAGCAGATGTTTAGTCGCAACAAGATCTGAATGAAGTAAATATTTTTTATAAATGTGTCCCTGGAGCACAAAAGCAGTCTTCAGTAGCACAGGTATATTTGTAGCAATAGCCAAAAATACATTGTATGGGTCAAAATTATCCATTTTTCTTTTGTGCCAAAAATCATTAGGATATTAAGATCATGTTCCATGAAGATATTTTGTAAATTTCTTACCATAAATAAATCAAAACTTAATTTTTGATTAGTAATATGCATTGATAAGAACTTCATTTGGACAACTTTAAAGGAGATTTTCTCAATATTTAGATTTTTTTGCACCCTCAGATTCCTGATTTTCAAATAGTTGCATCTCAGCCAAATATTGTCCTATCCTAACAAACCATTTATTCAGCTTTCAGATGATGTATAAATCTCAGTTTCGAAAAAATTACCCTTATGACTGATTTTGTGCTCCATGGTCACAAATATGGAGAATACTTGTGCCGTGTTGTGATGAGTACAGTCTCACCGTAAGAACCTCGTCCAGCCATCTTGTGGAACTGCTGCCATGTGAGAGGACCCTGAACATGCTGGATGTTATCCCAGCTTCTGCCCGTCCTCTTCTTCTGGATCGCGTCCTGCAGGAATGGCTGGAGGGACAGCAGCATCCGCACCACGTCTTGAGAGGACAGCTTGCTGATGTCCAACACTGAAGACATGCAAGAACAGCTGCGTCAGTAAGAACACTGTGCTGGGCTGTTCAGCGGGGCTGCCAAGTCATTTCTTGTAGCATGGATGGGCAATTCCAGTCCTGGAAGGCAACTGTCTTTTAGACTTCAGCTCCAATCCTATACAAACACAACTCTGCTTATGATGTTCAAGCAATCCTGAAGACTTTGGTTGCATTTCTCAGGTGTGTTTAGGTGTGTTCAGGTGGAGTTGCAATCCAGGGCCGGAGTTGCTCATCCCGGTGCTGAAGTGTTCCTGGTGTTTGCCAGAGCATTGATATGAGGGTAATAAAGTCTTTTAACATGTAAGGGTGATTGCTGTTGTTATGTAGTTCCTGTGGCTGGATGCTAAGTGGCCGCTAGAGTATTCTGGGTAGCTGTTATGTAGTTGCAATGAGTGTTTTTTAGATGCACTGCTATGCATTTGGCTTTCCAAGGTCTTCTTAAGTGAGGGTTGCATGAGTCTTGCATGATATTCTGGGTGTCTGAATATCAGTGTTAATTTTTACAACAAATTTTGATTTAGTTCTAGTCAGTCTTTGGATTAAAATACCATTTAGTTTTAGTCATATTTTAGTCATCTGAATTGTTTTAGTCTTAGTCTAGTTTTAGTTGACTAAATATCATAAGACTTTAGTCGACTAAATCTGACTAATATCTAAAGGGTTTAGTTACAATGTAATGTGTTTATGAAGCATTTCTCTAAAATTTCCAAACTCAAATGTTCCCGGAGAAAACATCTACTAACCTAGTAATATGAATGATATTTAGGTTTGAACATGCAATATAGACACAAATTTCACTCCTGTGACACATAACAAATCAAAATTAAATAAAACCACTTCACTTCAAAACAAGAACATGGTCCTCTTTTTAACGAAATACCAGTGGTTATAGGGCCTAGAATATGCATTCTTTATAACAACTTTCATAACAACAACATTCAACATCCGAAATTCTTTCAAGCAGACATATTCATTTATATAAATTAAATTTAGATAAATCCTTATAGAGCTACTAAAGTGATTGAGTGATTTCCTCTCTTTCGTTTGTTGATTCATTAACAATAAGGACAGACAATGATAGCTAAATTAGGCTGCTGCCCCTTTAAAACTGACTACACTGATTCAATATACTGGGGATGTTCTCCCAAGAGTTCATTCACAGTTTACGTGAATACTAATCAAAACGGACATTTGTATTTTTTCCGTTAAGACATGAAAGAGAACTGAATTCAGCAGTCATGCTCTGGCTTTTCTGTGTGCGTGATCCGGCTGTGTGCGCTCAGAAAACCGGACTGAATTAACTGCTCTTTCGCATCATCACGCTTTTCATATCTGCTCTTCTCTTACTCCCAGATGCTGACTTTTTTAACATTTTATGAGATGTGCAGCAAGTGTATGCAAACTTATCAGAGTGTGAAAATGTACTCATCTACCCTTCTTTCCACACAGGAGATTAGTTCTGACTGGATCTCTCTCCAATCGTCCTTCCCTAACATTTTGTCTCATTTTTATTAGTTGATGAAAATGTCAATAGATTTTCGTCTTGAGCTGCGTTCCACTCCACTTTTAGACACGCACTTGCGAACTTCTCCAAGCACTTGCCCTCGGGGGAATCCCCGCTGCCATTTTGAAGTGCGTTCCACTTCGTGAAGTGGACGAGGTAAGTTTATATGGACAGACCCTCGACTCCTTGATTTTGACAAAGGGAGCGAGTCTGCTTCATATGCACATTTCAGGCTGCTCCATAGACCACAATGCAACACGATTATGATGTCATTGCAGATCGCATTTAATTTGTCCCCACCCCAAACAACTCTATAATATATAAATGTTAACATTTTAACATTTATAACAGCCCAGGCATACCTATATACATACAGAATGCTGCACCAAACAAATTCGCAAGGGTAAAAAATGTAAACAAAAAAACAACTCCATAGAGGATTCTAAGTGATCAAGGGCTTAGGACATTCCAAGGGTTCCACCAGTAGTGGGCACTCATGCAACGGAATCAATGACGTACATCCAAGTAAACGAGACGGAGGGAAGTTTGCGAGTGAAGGACATAAAAAAATGGATTGGAACGCAGCCATTGTTTTTCTCATTCAAAAAGAGTTTTTATTTTGTTATCGTCTCGTTTTCGTCTGTGAAACAATGTCGTTGACAGAAATTATCAAAACTAACGAAATTAACACTGCTGGATATGGCTTGAGTCCTGCTTTTAGTTAGCCTTACCGCTGGTCTGTGGCCAGGCGTGCAGTGCGCTGCTCCTCACCGTAGCCTCTTCCACCGTCCCTCCAGTCGCATTGTCCACATACTGCAGTCCCTGCACCAGAGCGTTATAACACTCCACACACGCGTCGCTGCTGTCCGTCCACAGCTGCTCCGCTGCCCAGCTCTGCAGCAGCGCCCCCTGGCGGCCATGGCAGAAACAGCCGGTCAGGGAGGTCAGGGACGAGATCGGCTGAGAGCACTGCTCCTGTAGCAGACCGATCACCGAGGCAGGCGTCTGTGGCTCCTCAGGAGGGTCTCGTCTGCACAGCGCAAGCCTCCTCTCCGCCGCCTGACCTGCCTCAGAGCCGCGGCCGAATATGTCCAGCTCATCCTCCAGGAAGAGGCCCGCCCCATGCGCCAGCCTTCGGTTCACGATCGCACTAAAGCCACACATACAGCGGTACTGGTCCTCACAGGTGGAGTCTGGGATATAGACACCAACGTCCGCCCCTTTAACATTCATGTTACAGGCACAGATGCAGCAGCTGTCGAAGTTGCGGTCCTTGAAAATATCGAGGACGGAATCAGACAGCAGCAGTGTAACATAGAGACTGTGCGCCTCGGGCAGCGGCGGTCCCGATGCGGAGGGCTCGACCGAGCTGAGCGGCACGCTGGTGGACGGGGTTGATGCTGGTGAGCTGAGTTCGGTGCTGTCCGGTCTGCCACGGGGGGTGCGCGGGGTCGGCACAGAGAAGCGAGAGGCGCCTGGGGAGGGCAGGGTTCCTGTGGCGCTCGTGGTCATGGGAGTGTACTCCTGCTCCAGAAGAGCACCACTGCTGGAGAACATTCACGTGAGAGACTTTCACTGTGCTGGTCAAAGTGAACGTCAAATCAATTTTTGCCAAAAGTTCAAAACTCATTTTTTTTCAATAAGAATCTTATTTTTTTATTGGCAGCAGCTATTTGCACTAATGCTGATGATACATGGGGCAACTTTTTGAGCAATGCTGCCAGGTAACTTTGTTACCCATTCTCAGTGGGAAAGTGCCCAAGCAAAATTGCTGCCCGGCAAAATTGCTCAAAAAGTTGCCCCGTGTATCATCAGCGCTAGAGGCTATTTACACTAAGGGCCAGATTTACTATCAGCTTGCACCAGCGCAAATCCTCATTTGGCATTAAAAAACTACTGTCAGGAATTACTAAAGACACGCAGTGGGAAATTAGCACTGAAAAGGTGTGGACACAGTTATTTTCGCAACTCACCTTATTGAATATGCATTTGTAGGAGTTTCCCTTTCGATTGGTAAATTTATGGAAGGAGAGTATTTAAATGAATCACGCAATGCAATTTACTAAGATTTGCTCTCGCTAATTCACTGGTATTTGTGGCATTATTTAACACCCCAAAAAAGCATGTCTTAAAGCAGGCGGTAATTTGCGCTGCTCTTGGTAGATTAGCGCTGGTCATTATGGAAATGAGATGCTGTGTCTGTGTTCTTTAATGTGTCCATAGTCAGTAAATCACCCGCAGAATTTTCCCCTCCCATCAGCGCTTTTCTGGAATTGCGCAGCCTCTAACACTAATTTGCCCTGTTTAGTAAATCTGGCCCTAAGTGTAAATAGCATATTTTCTTAACGACATATGCTATTTACACCAAGTGAAAATATTGATATATTCTATTTACACTATGTTAAAATAGCAGGATTTTCTGCTATCTATTCTACTTATTGCAAACAGTGGCAATTATCTGCACCTCAGTATTGTAATACATTATAAAGCAGTATGCAATAATAATGTATTGAGTGAAAATTATCATTTTCATTCAAATTACTGACTGGATGCCACCTTATTGGGACATATCCCTACACCTACCCTAACCCTACCCGATAATTTATTTTCAACTTTTCGATTATTTCCTTTATTTTTATAAAAAATAAATGCCTTTTCGATGTGATATGAGATTTGAAAAAGGAAATCAAAAAAAGTTGGGCAAAAGGCAAATTCAGGCCCGGGTCGATCGCGTCAAAAATGACTACCGCGCGTGCTTTACCATCTACGCCACTGGACCTGTCATTAAACTATCATCTTTCGTAGTGTTCACTAGCCCAATCACACGTTGGTGGGTGGAGTTAATGCAAATAGCCTCTGCCAAAAAGGTAAGCTATTTGCACTTAGTGTTTGCACTTATTTAATATTTCTCACAATTTGATTTGGGGCCAAATAGTATCAGACAGTTCTTCATGCGATTCACTCATCAGTTTTTGAAACACTGGACATGGACTTACACGTATGCATCTCTGCTGAAGGGGTTTTGAGCGGTCAGGCAGTACTGCTCCATTTTGGTCATATCAGTCCATGGTGGTCTGTAGTAGCAGTGGTCAGGGATTTCAAGAGCAGGCAAACACTGGCTGGGTAAGGATCGCAGTGGAGCGTAAACGGAGCAACCAACCAGCAGCTGGACAGGAGACATACGCAACACAAATGAATAATCACAGACATGGAAACAAAATAAACGGGAAGAACTGGTCAAGCTGCCCTCTATACTACACATCTGTCTGCAAGGCTTCAACATTTTAAACTTTCAGGCAAGGTTTGGTCAAGGCAACACTGAAGTTTGCTGTGATGAACTTTCTTATTCTCCTTTTTTAAATGTGTTTTCACCTGAATCATTAGCTATGTTTCCACACAAAGATGCAAATTTAAATTAAGCACCAAACTGGAAAATCGCATAAAACATTTGCGAATAAAGCACCGTTTCCATCCAACGAGTCAAAGAGAACTAAATCGCGCCTTCCTGATAAACTGGAAATAATATCACTAAGAAAAGTGGGAGAAGCCACTGAATATAATAATTTTCATATATGATAAATTACTTGCGCCTTAAAGCGAGCTGACGAAACACAATAAATGCAGACATTGCGTTCGGAGGTGGATGCTGCTGTTTGGGAACGCAGTCGTGTAAGACAATTATACAGAAATACTTTGATGACAGAGTTTGCTCAGGCATTTCAGAACGACCAAAACAACACTTCAGACGCTGTGAACGAGATCGGTCCGCTGCTAGTCAAGTTATCCCGTTCCATCGTGCAAAGTCACATGATGTTTTGATGCGCATGGAGGAATTTTTTTCGCAAAATGTGTTTCCATCATAGTTTATGCACATTTTTTCTTACCAGATAAAAAGTTTATCCTACTCAATTGTGCGCATAAGTTTTTATGTGCATTTTTAGAATTTATGCACATCTTTCCATTTCCATCCAGCGTTTTTTTATGCGATATTCCAAAATGCAAAATAAAAATAGGTGGATGGAAACATAGCTACTGTTGAAGTTCATCATTGCCAGTATTCAGGCGCACATCATAAGGCCCAGAGCAGTGTTTATCACAATGAACTCATCTTGGCGCACATGGAGTAAAACGCACACGTACATCCTCGCTCATGTCTTCCTCCAGGTCCATCTTGAAGTCGGTGATCTGCTCGCTGGACTGAGAGCCGCTGGGCTGATCGGGAGCCGCTGGGGGCCCGGCTGGCTCTTGACTGGGGGTGTAGGTCATGATGGGAGAGAAGGCGGCGTGCTGCTCGAGTGACGGAGGCGTGGGGAACATGCGCTGCAGCTCTGCTACTGCTGAGAACACACATCCACACACTGTTAGGGGTGAGCTTCTCTGGTCTCTGCTGATCTAAGTGCTGCTGGACTTACTGGAGGGATACGGCGCTGCAGATCTCCCCTCGAACCCAAGCGTCCGCTCCTCGGCCGCCACAGACCCGGTCTTAACCGACCGCTGGCTCGGAAATGTCCTCTGGTTTGGGTTACACAGAGAAATGTTCACCAGGCATGATGAAGCATTTGAGACATTTTAGAGTACTGATGGCTAGGTCAGTGTTTACCAAAAGCATTGTACGCCTCATCAGATCATAGCAAGTGTTAGTTTCTACATTGAGAAATGCAGCACAGGGTGATAAATCATCTGACATTGTCTGGATTGTTCTAGACTAGGAGCAGGAGGCATATTAGTATTCCCAACCACCCGAGGACATCAAACTCTGACAGCTGTATTTATATTTAGTGATTAAATTAACCTCATATCACTAAACCTCTACTCTAAGGGTATAATATACAGGGAGACTTCAGATATAAAAATGCTGAATGGTTAAATATCTTTTACTCAGATGATTTCCTATAAAGACAGCAGAATGTGTGGGAATCCTAATATGAGCAGTGTTGGGGAAAGTTACTAACGCCTTACAATATTGTGTTACTCCATGAAAAAGTAACTAATTGCATTACTTAATTACTTTTTGTGGGAAGTAATGCATTACATTACTTTTGTCACCTGGGCTGGGCTGGGCTTGCTTATTTGTTTTTTAATAACTAAAAACCCAAAAGCTATATGTTTCACACCAAAAGTGAAATGAATAAGCCTCAGGCTGAAGGAACACGGGGACAGGAGAGCTGACAGTGAATACACGGGAAAACAAAGTAACTAGTGTTACTCACTTGAAATAATAACTCAGATGTTTCGTTGTAAATATAAAAGCAATGCATTATTTTACTAGTTACTTGAAAAAAGTAATCTGATTGCTTGTAATGCCTTGCTCCCAACATTGACGTCACAAACTATCCAGTTGTTTATGTATTTGTTTATCAGGTTTGTCTATTCCATGTGCATGTGTTAATGCACATACAGCGCATACTTTCAACAGCTTCATTTCTCACCGCGAGTTCATCTTCCTCCCCAAAGATATTCTCCAGGTCAGAGATGAGCACGATGAGATCCTTCTCTCTGGTCAAGGGAGGCTTTACTTCAGCATCTGATTCATCTGGATTTGACTCTTCTGAACAGGACAGACGATGTGAGCGACAGCAGAATTTGTCAGTTATATGCCGTGTGTCTCAGTGTCTGAGCATGAACTGACCTGACTTTGGGGCTGAACTAAAGATGGACATGGCGTCTTTCCCTTCAGGAACCTCCTCAGCCTGCACCATAGCACACAACATTACAGAGATCTGCTTCACATGACAATCACAAACTAATCCTGGCCTGTCCAACAGTTCCATAGAAACATGAAAAAAAATGCTTACTTTTCTATCCTAATATCTGAGGTAATATGGAATTCACTGGATATCGCCTCTCAGAACAGTCTCTCATAATGTCATGAAGTCTCGTTATGCATCAATGATATTTTTAATTCATTTGAAATGAAAGAATGAGAGACAGATTAAAGTGAAGTTGTGGTAGAAATGGAATTCAAACAGTATCTTTCTGGAGCGAAAAAAGGAAAGTATGTTCTGACTGCTATACGTATATTTAGTATTAGTAGCCTACTTGTTTTAATAAATGCATTGATGCCCATTATCACAAACAGACTCATGCCACATCTGAGGGAAAACTGTGCCACATTCAGCATGCCCTTCTTTCCAAACTCAGATTTAACCCACCATCCAGTGTCTAAATCAACCAGACCTAAAACACAAGCAGAATATCCTGCAATTTTACTCTTTTATGCATATTTGTATGTTTGTTTTGTTTAGTTTTTAGTATGATTCATTTATATTTAAGTTGATTTATTTATGTTTCATGTATATCTATTTACTTTTGTTTGAGGATCAAGCTCCTTAAAATGTCTGGATTGAAGTGAATTCTGCTCTCATTTGGGTGTTTTTGTCTTTTGCTGTGGGGTTATCAAAATCACCACTTTGTCTCGCATTATTCTGCGATCATTTTCAGATTTATCCACTTTTAATGGCTACAAAAAACAGTAAACTTCCTGTTCTTCCTATAAGCGGGTGAGAATCAACTGCAGTGTTTGGATATCATACACTCTTAACAAGGAAATAAACTGCAGTGAAAGCCACAGAACAACCTCAGGTTTGCGGCTGGGGTCTCGGCTCGCTCCCTTCAGCTTCTTTGTGGCGGGGAAGCTGCACTCAATGTCTCCCTCCTTGAAGTCGTACGGATCATCGGCGGGATCATCTGCTTCGGCCTGCGGCGGGATGTCTTTCCTCACATGCTCCTCTGAGATCTTCAACCTCTTCTGCATCTGCGTGAACAGCCTGAGAGCAAGCGCACAGGAGTGTGTTGATTTTGTGAGTGAGTGTGTATGTGTGTGTGTGTATATATATATGTGTGTGTGTGTGTGTGTGTGTGTCCGCGTGCGCTTGTGTGTGTGTGTGAGTGAGTGAGTGAGTGAGTGTGTCTGTCTGTGTGTGTGTGTGTGTGTGTGTGTGTGTGTGTGTCTGTCTGTGTGT
>JAFVLL020004197.1:0-23730 GCA_021397915.2 Tor tambroides | reverse complement strand
AAATAAAGCACTGTTTGTTTTATTTGTATATTATGTGTATTTGTAATGTGCATCTTTGTTCTTATTTTTAATAACAAAGATAAAATAATGAGAATGATTTTTATCTTCGCCCACTTTAGCCTAAATATCCGCCATTCTTTTTTTATATTTTGTTACCTTGAAAGGCTTTGTCTTTATAATAGGGAAATTAGTTTGGCTGTAATGCGCAGACATCTTGCAAAATAGTGAAACCAACATGACAAAGAATCGTGATTCGTGATATTTCTAAAAAAAAATCTGTGATATGATATGCTGAACCTGAAATGCTCTGCATGCTACTAAGTCAACGACTCAAGCGATCGGCCAAGCAATGGCCAACCTGGTGGTTCTTGAGCACCACCTCTGGCTGTATTTAACAGATATCAAGGATGCTGACAAGACAGCTACCTTGAGTCTCCCCCATAGGCCTGTTTCCCCCTGTGCTGGGTGGCTTCACTGAGTGCTTTACCGCAGCCCAGAAGTCATCGCAAGCCAGACTGCTGCTCCCTTTCACTAAACCCTCTGTTGCATTTTTTCCTGTTAATGGAGAGCATGAGAGATGTCTATAGAAAATTTGAAGTGTCTACTTCAAAGTCATATCAAAAACAAATATTCTCTACAGTACTGTCAAAAGTTTTAGGCATTCTACTACTTCATAGTAGATATACAAATCAGGGCCCGTATTCACAAAACATTTTATCTCACCACTAAGAGTTCTCCTAAATAGCAGTAAAAGTTTTTTATCTAAGCGTTTTCTCTTAAAATCTATTCACAAAGCTGCTGAGACACACTTGTACTAAGGAATAGAGAGAAGTCTTAAGCTAAGCGTAAGGGGGCGGGGTTGACCTTGTTGCTATGGATGATGTCAGCACGCTTACTAACTATGCACACAGTGATTGGCTGACAGGAGAGGGGAGGGGTCTCTGTCAGAGATTTATTCATAGAAATATTGTAGAGCGCAATATTATGTTGCCGTATTCAAATAAAGGTTTTAAAAAAAATGTTGGTAACGCGTTCTATGAAGCCCATATTTATTACACATTATAAGGGTATTCTTAAGGCATTATAATGAATGCATACTGGCATCGTTGTGACATGAAAGTAGCATGTAGTCTGTCCCAAAACTTTGAGCTTCTAAACTGCCGTTCACTGACAGAAAAAGCATCTTTCCTCCATGAATTAATTATTGATACATAGTTGGATATGCTGCTTCTCACAGAAACCTGCCAGTTACCAAATGGCTATATCATTTAAACCTCCTCACCCCCTCTGGATATACAGTAAGTACCTGTTTAAGCCATGTCTCACTGATGGTGGCTTTGCAGTTATCTATAGGGATGTTATGAAAACTGTCATTATTGAATTTCATAATGTGAAAATTCAAAGTTCTTGCTCATACCACTCTTTTGATCATATTAATATATTGTCCTCTTAAGCCTCTGTCTGACTTACTCTCTGAACTCAATGAGCTACTTTGGCCTATGCTGTATCCTCTTATGTTATCCTGCTCAGTGATTTCAATATACATATTGACTCTGTATGTTCTAATGCCCATGATCTTACTTAACTTTGGATAATTTTGATCTTGTACAACATGTCAATTTCTCTACTCATAGCCATGGTCATACACTTGATCTAATCTGCTCCTCTGGAATTAATAATGTCTCTGCCTCTGGCTCACAAACTGGTATATCTGATCATAACCTGATCAAAGTAAGATTTGATTTTCCTTTTCCAGACCCTCCTTACAAAACTGTTATTAATTGTTAAATCTGTCGATCCTCCATCCTTCTCAGACTCCATTAATGAATCTTCACTGTCTTCATACTCTGAATTTTCCTGTCCAAATGCTGTCCATTCTATCTATAATACTGCTATCTCTTAAGATTTGGACAAACATGCCCTTATAATAAGTAAGGTGGTACCTTCATCTCATGCGTCCCTTTGGTATACATCTGAGCTCTGCGTACTTAAACAAACCGGCAGATGTCTTGAGCGCAGATATAGGAAAAGTGGCCTGTAGGTGCATTATGAAGATTTTTGTGATAACCAGTTGAAATGTAAGTCTGATTTTAATGCCAAACGCACAGCATATTACTCCTCCATAATTAATACAGCTAAAAGTAGACCCAAGACATTATTTTCAACTGTTAACAAATTCATTAACCCTCCAATTCATTATATTATTGGCTCAATTGACCTTTGTAATTCCTTCCTTCACTTTTTTGAGAATAAAATAAAATCTATTTATGCAACATTTTCAATGAATTCATCAGATGTATATTCTAACTGGTCTCCACCTCAGTCCATAGAACATGTCCTGTCTAACTTTACTCTCACAGCCCATCCTCTGTTAGTGTCTTAATTACTCAAGCAAGCTCATCTACTTGCCAGTTAGATCCAGCGCCTACCCCACTTCTTAAAACTGTCTTTCTGGAATGGCATCTCCTATTGATCACTTGACAAACTGTTCTATTTCTTCCGGGTCTGTTCCGCTATCATTAAAAATGGCTGCGGTCACTCCCATCTTAAAGAAACCTGGACTAGATTCATCTGTTCTGAATAACTTCAGACCTATATCTATTCTCTTTTTTCGTTTCCAAACTGCTTGAAAAAGTGGTTGCTTCACAGCTACAAGCATCATATCATATCTCTCAGATAGACATTTCTTTTATTAGTGTTCATAATGTTAAATCATTGTCTTGTTTTCTCTCTCAAGGTGTCCCTCAAGGCTCGGTTGTTGGACCTCTTCTGTTCAACAATTATTTGCTTCCCCTAGGTCATATCATCTGTAGCTAAAGTCTCAGCTATCATTGTTAAGCTGATGACCTGCAAATTTACATATCAGGTCACCCCGCCTCTACTCTTCCACTTAATTCACGGAATGTCTGTATTGCGGACATTAAAATGTGGTTACATAGCAACTTCCCAAAACTAAATAAACAATAAAACTGTATTGTATTTGGTATCTTTAAAAAGTCTGAATTGAGTATATCCATTGATATGTACACTCTCTCATTCCATTAGAAATTTGGGTGTAATATTTGACTCATCATTTACATTCCAATCTCATATTAGTTCTATTACCAAGACTCTATTTTACCACCTCCGTAATATTGCCCGTCAGTGTCCTACTTTCAGTACTAAAGACACTGGAACTCTCATTCACACATTAATAACTTCTCGTCTTCATTACTATAACTCACTTCTCATTGGACTGTGAGCCAAAACTTTTACGAGGTTACAAAACTCTGCCGTTTGAGTCATCAATCAAGCCAAAAAGTCTGAACAAATTACCTCTTTACTTTATAATCTACATGGGTTGCCTGTTTCTGTTTGTATTCAGTATAAAATTCTTTTGTTAACTTTTAAATGTCTTCATGGACTTGCTCCCAATTATCTATCTGAACTGTTGCAGTATTATAGACCCTCTTGCTCTCTTCGGTCATCTGATTCAAACCTGCTTACTGTACCTCGTTTGCATCTCTTTTGCGCTTCCCTTTAAATTATGAAAAGCTTTGGAATAACATTTTTCTTTGTTTCATTATACCCAGTTAACGATTGTAAACTGAGGTTGATTGATTTAAATGAAGTATCTGTGATGAACTGTACAATAATCTTGTGCTTTGGGCACTGCAATTGATACAGGCTACACTACTATTTGAAGCTTTCACTTTTCAAATGCAGAAGAGTGATAAAGGCCTATAATGAGTATTCTTTCAAATTCTGGAACAGTCTTCATAGCTTCATAATGTTGTTTGGAAGGCAGACATGATCTTTAATCATGCTATTTAAAGAACACACTTGTTTAACATTATCTTCCATCAAAGCTACAATTATGTGATCTCTAGTCTTAGAATTCATTTGCTGAGAACTCAGGAATGATTACCTCTGTCCACAAGGGGGAAGCAAAGGGCAGCTTTCCACGCTGAATCACATACTCACCAAGAAATAAGACCAAGCATTATGGTGTATTATACTTTATTAAATGTAAGAGCTGCCAATTTGGATTTTCATTAATACATTAAGTTTGTTAGCAGTAGGAACCTGTTTTGCAGATCTTTCAGTGTAGACCTTTTTGTTCTGGCTTAATCTGAAGGTTTGGTTAAGATGATGTACGAGAGTATGTGCTTTTCCTAATGTGAGTTATTATATGCACAAGGATCGGCAGCAATTGTTTTAGGTGCATTTCCTGTTTGGTTACATTTCTCTCTCTCTCTCTCCCTCTCTCTTTCTCTGTGTGTGTGTGCAATCATATTTGCAACGTGAAGTCAGCATTACAGTTACATATGTGTCCAGAGAAATGATACAAAAGCTGATGAATATTTGAAACATAATTTAGATATGACTGTTCTAGAGTAAATCTTTAGAAAACGTGTCCAGGAAACATCTGACCACAAAATCTTTTTTTTTCTTTCATTTGCAATGATTTTTTATTTGCATAAAGAAAATTAATCCTATTTTAAGACCACTGCATAAATTAAAATGGAAAACAGTATTAATTATATTAAATAATATATTAAATATATAATAATATTAGTATTTTATTAATTTATTTTCATTGAGGTAATGAAAATTGAATAGAAAATGTTACTAAAATTGTCATGAAAATAAGAAGAAAGAAAAAACTCTTGGTCCTAAAATAGGGTTCAAGTTTAAATATAATTTCTTATTGTTTGCTTTAAATTTTGGGGTAAAATATGACTGGACATGTTCTCTCCCAGCGACATTCATTATTACAAATCATATAGGTCTATTAACTCTAAGCTTTCAATTAATACAGTCACAAGATCATGTTGTCTTAGTAAGTAATAGTAATTTGAGTTCCTTATGGTATTTTTGGGGACTGGTATGTCATAACACTACTTTGTTATACCCCTTATTCATTTTGAAAATCAATCAATATTGATCATATTATAGAACATGACATCTTAATATAGAGAACAATCTCTCTCTAACTTTCAAACACAGACACACTCGCTCACACAGTTTACAGAACTTCACTTGAACAGTCCCAGGACAGCTATCCACACTTAAAAGTCTGTAAGATAAAGGATCGTTCACATATCACATGTACTCAAAAGGGTCAGAGGGTACCAAATCCTCCAAGGTGGGACAGCCCATTGGGGTGTGTGTGTGTATGTGTGTGCGCATTTGCACAATTATAACATATATAGTTATAATCACTGTAGTCTAATCAATATCATCAATTCCCCTTCTTTGAGGTTTTACAAGCACTGAAATCATTCTGCGTTTAGATATGGCTCACTTTAGGAGGGATATGTCATCAGAGAAATCTCCGGCGCCCAGGGGATGAAGGCAGCGTGTAAAACGCCACTGACAGACCATGAGGCACAGAGGCAGCATAAATAGGGCACAGATGCCCGCCATAATGTAGGCGATGGTCATTAAAGTGGACTCGTCGGTCTGAGGGACATTGTAGCCGCAGTCCTCAAGGTCCACGCCGTGGAAAGCCCCCTCCACCGCGGCGGTGCGGAACTCATCGTGGACTAGAGCGCAGGACAATTAACAAACAACATCAACACAAATAAGGTAGGTGACATCTCATTACTGTAATAAAACATCCTGGATGTCTGGATGCTGTCTATGTTTTTTAAGCTGCATGACTGTTGTTGTTAGGGTTAGAGTAATGTTTTTTGCATTGTAGTAATGAGAATTAATGAGTGTCCCAGTTATCTTGCTAAGCCTCGGAACAAACAACCTAATTCCAGATTGTAATATGACTCTGTATTTATTACTGGCGTTGTTGCTGAAATGAAACACAACATTAATTCCATTGATTATTAAACCACTTTAAATACAGTGACCTCAGAACTACTTAATGCTTGGGTGTCCAGTGCTGCTCCAGGTAAACACACCTGAAGCAGCCAGTCTCCAGGATCACGAGGCTCTTCCAATCGGTTTCAGCCACGCCGAGACATGTCTGAACGTCATTACACGGATAGAAGCTACAATAACAAATATCCCCTGCAAACAAACGACGCTTGAGCATTTCTCAAACTAACACTTTTCTGAGCCATATTCACTTTAAAAGCGTGTCTGCTTTTCTTTAAGATACATGACAGACACAATATTTTATTATTGAGAGAAATAACATTCAGACATTTTGTGTGCGGGATATATGGGGTTATTTTTGTTCCTTTATTCCAATAAACAAATTATGATTCACAAATAAATGTAAAGAGAGTCACTAAAAGTTAACATATTAAGAAATAAATAGAATAACATTCACAAACATATCTTGGATTTTCACAAAAATGAATTAAATTTGCAAATAAATAAAATGAAATTTATGGTAAAAAAAACAAGCATTCACAAACATACTTGTATGTCAAAAATACTACTCTGCTTGACATTCATTTGTGGAATGCTGCACGCATTTGTGAATTTCAAAACATTTCTAATGTCAAGACATGTAGACAAATCCACAAATAGGTGGACTCCACCCACCATCTACTCCAATCAGATAAAGGCCATCTATGTTGCGCTGACCAGTCGTAGGATGTTCTCGCTACAACCAATCATATTTTGCTTTACAATCAGGGGGTTGGGTACAGATTCCTTTCACTCCTCTGAAAAGAACTACACTATATGGCCCTCTGGGCTGAATAAATTGAGCTCAAGTGCTGTTTGCGTGGTTAAAAACCATGTGTCCAAAAGGTTATTGGCGTTTAAAGGGGTTATGAATTGAGAAATCAAAATTTCCTTGATCTTTTTAACCTATAAGAGGTAATTGTACTATAAAAACATCCTGTTTCAGAACTTTCTTGTTAGTCTAAAAACAGCTTATATTGAAGCCAGTCTGCCAAAATAACAGTGTTTGGAATGTTGTACCAAAGACTATAGAAATACAAAGACGGTTCACTCCTATACTTATGAATGGGAGAAACTGCAACGCGCAATATTGCGGGATAGTCCCACCTTCTAAATGAAAGAGCCAGTCGTTGATTGGTAAAGTGATTGTGTCACTGCAGCAGCCGTTAGAAGCTCTGGTTCCCATAGAAACCTGAGGCTGGACCAGCAGCTGCGCATGTGCAGTCATAAGCGCGTTGACAGTTCACTTCAGGTTTTGTTGCTGATTTGAAATATGTAATTTAATCGTGAGTTCAGCGAGCTGTTTTTGAGATTTCAGGATTCCCCCATTCATTTAGATAGGACTTGGTCTTGTTTGAGCTGCCCGGAGGCGTTGCAAACATGGCAGCCGAATGAACGGACTTTCCTTGAAAAGGACTTTGGTTATACTCTATGATGTAATAGTGTGGACAAGCACCACCTCCGCAGAAGATCAACACCTGCTTCTACAGCACTGCCTGTTTAGCCCCGCCCACTGATTCATGCATGTAGTGTAAGAGAGCAGCAGACGCAGGTCTACGCAGAAACCAAACGATAAAGATGCTCTGAAGACAACAAGACGCTGTTCAGTGCCAAGCTGTGGAGAAACTTTGCGTTACCTTCCTTCTGATCCCAACGTTAGGAAAGAGTGAATGAACTGTATTTTTAATGAAGATCCAGACCGCGTCAGTAACAACTTGGTCCTTTGTTCACTCCATTTTACCACAGATTTGTTTACAAACAAGACCCCTCATTACAAATCATGACCCCTTTAAGGCTTCTTTATATTTCCATCAGGATCAGTGAATCAGGATAACCTCAGGAATATACACAAATTATAATCATTCACATTCCTGACTATAACACCCTCTCTACGCCTGACATGAGCGGCGCGACGCAACACAATGCATCAAAAGCAAACAGAACACATTATAATCAGTGATACTGTCTGTGCTGGACGAAGAGTCACTGGCAGTAAACAGACGACCTGTTCTACTTCTGGAGCACTCCACACTTGCACTACTTACACCAATATAGGACAAAATATCATGTATAGCACCAAATACGAGCCCTTCCATAATGCATCGTTGATCCCATGACAGAGAGCGCTGTTTCTCTAAGGACTTGGAAATTTCAAAGGCATTTCAAATATAATACTGTGGCTTGGCTTGATACGCAGTCTAATGGTCTAACGAAATCCAAAATTTAAATAGGTTAAACTTAGTTATTTCAGGGCGAGAACACCCTGATTGTAAAACAAAACATTATTGGTTATAGTGAGAACATGCTACGATTGGTCAGTGCAATGTAGCTGTTATCTGATTGGCTTGAGTAGTCCATCTTTTTGTGGATTTGTCAGCATGTTTTGATGCTAGAAATGTTTTGCAATCCATGAATGCGTGCAGCGATTCACAGATGAATGCCAGGCAGAGTTGTGTTTGTGACGTAAAAAGATATGTGTGAATATGTTTTTTTATTTCGAAAATCTCATTGTATTTATTTCTTAATTTAATTTATTTTAGTGAAACTCTAACACCGTGTCCTAACTACATGCAATGTGATGTCGCGGCGTGATAAAAGGTATCTTTTCCATATTAATCAGAGGTTTTGTCCTAAGTAGACACGACGGCAACACACAAAATTACTAATCTAGAAACGGTTTCTATTTCCACAACGTAGTGGCTGGAACAACATACAAACTAATGACACTGATAATCTCAGGTGATTATGTGCCTTATTCAAAGTTAAACGTGTCTAATGTGAGTTTGAATATCATTTTGTGTGACCTTATAGCCATACTGAAAGCAACAACAGATTACATCAGATGTCGAAAATAAATTAAAGCAAATATGTCCGTTAAAACTGTGAACTCGCTGCGAAACAACGAGTGCATTCCATGACAAAGATGGTATCAGTCACTTCAGACTAATTGCTTGTCGCTGGAATCTTGTCACGTCGCGTGTAGTTGGGACACGGTGAAACATATATTTGTGAATCTCATTCTAATAATCTTTGAATATGTTTTTGTGAATCTCTTTACATTTATTTGTGTACCATAATCTATCAGTTTGAAATAAAGGAACAAAATGAATCCCATAGGCGTACATGTCCTGATCCCAATTGAGGCCACTGTAAGTTTCTCAGAGAAAACGCTCTCTCACCGTGACACGTGCTGACCGCAAAGCCGATGCGCTTGTGCTCTCGGTCGAACACCACATAGAAGCCCTCCATGATGACGGCACCCATGACCGTACCAGTACTGGACTGAGACACAGCGAATTTATAACAGTCCTCCTGAGCCGAGGCCACGTCCTCCACCGGCCTCAGATACTGCTGCAGAGAGACGAGACATGGACGCACATCAGCCTCACACGCCAGGAAACTCATGATCATTAAGGGCCTCGTTTATAAAGTGTGCGTACGCTCAGATTTGATCTTAGAGTGTGCGTACGCTTAAATCCACGCCAGCGCTCATATTTATGAAGACGGTCTTGACGTGGAAAAGTGCTTAGCGTCACGTCAGGGTCTGAGCAGACGTACACACTTTTTATTGTCGGAGTACTGCAGGTTTTTGGAAATGTAAGCTGTTCTTGCAGCTTGCTGTTCTAAATTATGATGATTGATGATATTTTATATGTAAATGACATTAATTAGGAGCTGTTTACAAGCAGAGAGCTGAAACCATTCAATTGTGCTTAAGTTCAAGATCGTTTGCGATTCTTAGATTTCTGAAAGAGACGCGTACGTGCGATTTCTGCACGCAGGGCCGTAACCACCATAGACATTGAGGGGGACAAGTCCCCCCCAATAATTAGAAATTGCCAAATGTCCCCCCCAATATTTGAAATTCTTGCACTGTATACATACATATATACATATATATATATATTGGTCCCCCCGCAATGTTCAAGACATGGTTACAGCCTTGTCTGTACGTACATTCATTTTATGTATCACATGTACGCATATTTGAGAGATGATTGTAAGATCAAATTTAAGGATGGTTTCTGCGTAACATTTTATAAATGAGGCCCTAAGAGTGGAAAAAGCTGATAATCTCCAAATGGACAAACCGCAATGGAGCACTGCTGTTATTATAACATTTATATATATAGTTCACCCAAAAATGAAAATGTGGGTAACTGATAGTAGCCACTGACTTCCATAGTATTGAAAAAAAATAGTCAGTGGCTATAATTAACTGTATGGTTACCAACATTCTTCAAAATCTTCTTTTGTATTCAGCAGAAGACAAACATTCATACAGGTTTTGAACAACTTGATGGTGAGTATATTATGACTGAATTTTCATTTTTGGGTAAACTAAGATGCATGCTAGCATTGACATTTGTAACTCTAAGTGCGAGCTGAAGTTTGCTCTTTGGTGTGTGGATATATTTTTCATGTTTTTATTTCAGGGAGTAACTGACAAGACTCATCCTTCAAGGGAATAGATACAGCATCATGTCTGCTGGTACAGAAACATGATCCAGCTCCTCTACAAGGGGGAGTGACTGTAACTGGTAAAAGTGAGAGAACTGCATTGAACTGTGGGATACAGTGTTACAGGCAGCACACTTAATTTGCACATTTTAGCGGATGTATTTGTTTGTCAGTATGAAAGTGGTCTGATGGCAGAATGAAGGTACCTGTGGCAGGATGGAGATGCGGAAAGACTGGTTTCTGTTCTCACTCATCAGGTAGAGAGAGATGACAGGGAAGATGTGCCAGGGTGTAGTGCCCGCCTGCCAGCACACCAGCTGCTCGCCCAGCCAGAAACCTGAGGGAAACTGCTCAGTCTGAGGGAAAGAAGAGCCAGGTGAGCCAGAAAACCCACAACACTCAGCATGTTCAAACAGCTCAACGCAGACGATATAAACTGACCGACGAAGCCGCTTCAATGGCCTTCACAGCCGCCTGGAACACTTTACGAGGGAGACGCAGGTTTGTGGTGCCGCTGTCCACGATACTTTTATCATAGTTATACTGAGAGACAGAGACAGAGAGAATCAATCAGAACGTTTGCTTTTACTTTACCTCTGTTTAATAAATAACTGTTCAGTTGTATTCTTAACCATAACCAACTGGAAAAATACAGAAATGTTTCTTCAACTGTTTATGGATATTTGGAAATAGACTTGTTTAAAATGCATTTTTCACACACCTCCTAGTTTATCCTATTTATTCAATTCAATTCAAGACTTCTAACACCCCAGTAGGCGATTGATGTTGAAAAGACATCAATATTGACGTCAAAAAACAGGTTGAATATGCAAATCAGTCTGACTTCAAAAACTTGACATGAGGTTGATTTGATGTAAACTGAAAGTCAAACATATTGGCCTACATATACATTAAACCAATTTCAGTGTGGGATTCACTTCCTATTTTCTCCCAATTATCCCTGGAAGAAATGGCCATGCAAACTGAATTTAAAATGATGTTACAGCATCTTGATCAAGTCTTGACTAATATTTGACGTCAAATTGATATCAAAGTGTCCGCTGGGAATGTCCAACACTGGGCATAACAAGCGGCGTTTGTTTTAGAAGTTTAACACTTCCATCAAAGTTTCATTTCCATTACATTTTGAATTGTTTTGTATTTGATGTTGTTCTGATGGTTAAATATTTCTAAAATTAAAAGGCAAACTCCTTTGTCTTGCTAATGCTAATTATATGAATCCAAAATGCAATTAAATAATATTTTTTACAGTTTTTGCATAAGCTGACGAAGTCTGAAGAATTCTCTTCTCTTACAATGTTCATTATACTTTTATATACAAAGTATACTACCTACCTTTCACTCTTACTAAAGGCAAAATTGTTGGTCTTGAGACAAGAGCAAATCAATAAAATCTATACATAACAGGCACGTGAAAAACAGCAACAGCTTGTTATGTTCAGGAGTCAGCTCATGACACATAAACGTGCATGTGCTTGAAGATCCTGAAACTGTCTCTGTCAAGTCTGGTTTCTCAAGAGGAATAAGTGCTTCGTGGCAAAACCAGGAGAGTTGTTCTCACTTCTTTGCAGTCCATATTGAGATCCTGTCCGTTGACCTCGATGCGCACGATGATGACCTCATAATACCACTCTCGTCTGATTGGTGTGTACCACAGCTCGCCAACATACAAGGACGCGTCTATTCCCCCAATAATCTGTGAAGAACCAACACAATATTTTATAGCATGTCACTGAAGTTGTTTTGTTTCACACTACATAAAGATCTTTAACTCCACATGGTACACTGTAAAAAAAAAAATATTGGACTATGTTTTACAAGAAAATACTATTATATTGTATCTATTTACAAAAAAAAAGTTTAACCACCAAATGTTTTGGGTGATTTTACTAATGGTAAGGGTTCATTTAAATTCATTTGTGTAAGTGAAAAACACAAAGGAGATGCTAAGCACAATGTTCATGCCGACAAGCTCCAAAAAGGATAAAATCTAAAAAAAGAAAAGAAAAAGAAGTTTAAAATATTTCATATGGCTGCAGCTTTGGTCTGTTTCTTATATAGAACTATCCTATGCTTTCATAAGACTTAGAATAATCATATGGACTATTTTTATGATGTTTTTACCAATGTATTGTTGCCTTTTTCAGGGCCTGAAGTCTGGTTCTCATTCACAGCATGTGGGAAAACATGCAAAACATCTCCTTTTGTGTTCCAGAGAAGAGTTAATGACAGAATGTTGAGGTCAGTTAACCGTTTCCGGTCTGGAAATGGTCTGTTTTCCCCTGTTCTCACCATACTGCCCCCTACAGTGGAGCTGCCGGCGCTGTAGTTCTGGGTGAAGCCCGCTCCGCAGAGCTGCAGGGAGAAGACGTCTGGGACACTGGTCTGCCTCAGCAGAGAGTCGAAGAACGGCTCCAGAGTCTCATCCGGCTGAAAGACACAACACCCGGTCAGAAGCGGCTCTTCATCAAGCACTGAGAACGAACGACAGCTACAGAAATCTCACCCTGGCGATCTCGGCGTAGGCCAGCCCGAGGATGCCCTCCCAGTTGGACCCGTTGATGAAGAAGCGGTCAGACTGGGTGATGGCGGCGATGTTGGCCCTCAGAGACACGTTGGGGCCGTGAGGAATGGACAGCAGGTCCGTGCCCAGCTCGCCCTCCCAGCGGCCCTGTGTGTACGGCACATACACGCTGCGGCCCAGGTCTCTGTACGACGACGAGCTGCGGACACAAACACCAGTCTGACTCCGGCAACAGCTTCTTCATATACAACATACATTATATCCCGTTTGTGTGTGAGTTAGGGGTGTAACGGTACACGTACTCGTAACAAACATTTCCGGTATGGGTCTTTCGGTTCGGTACGCACTGCACGAGTGAAACATCACGATAAACTTCCAGTTTTATATATTGTTATTTTGACAAGAAACAAAGTCTTGTCTTTCAAATTATGTCAATTTTTTTTTTTTCCAGGGAATTCAAACAACAAATGCTATTTTGGTGCTCTTTGTTGTGGCGTGACAGATTGCTGTATAAACGGCTCAGTTACTACTAGTTTTAACACCAAATAAACATGAATGAACATCTCATGCATCATGTAATCACTCAATCAGTGTTTTAACCGTGGAAATACGTCAATAAAACAGCTTGAAAACAAAATGTCACGTAGCATTTCATTTACCTCAGGCTAGTCATCAGTGTCCACAGCTCGATAGTTCACTAGTCTAAAGAAGAGAATTTCACGAAATATTAGACTATATACTCATATTTTACTTTACCTGTTAGTGATGTCTTATTTATTTAATGTATGTTTCAATAAATCTGTTATGAAACTAGTTATGACAGCCACTGTGTAAATGATTATATTTCAACAACAAATATACATTTTATAATTGGATTTATAAGTTAATTTAAAAAATGAAAGTTTTAAAGTTGTTTGTTGATTATTATATTTGAAAATAAATAGTAATTGAATTTAAGTTTGGGCTCTGTTGTAAATTGTAATCTTATAAAACGGATAGCTCCGGTCCTTGATTCTGATTGGTTGAGCCAAGTTCGAAGCTGTTGTAAATTACACTATAAACAAACACCTTTGTTTACATCTGTGTGTTGCTCGGCAACCACTTTGTTGCAACCACAACCGTTTCTGAGGAACTACATTCTTTGGCGGAAGAATAATGTTTTTATTAATAATATCATTACACTTTATTTGCACTGTTTTATTTTGTGAAACCATACTACATATATGGAATAACCGTTTTATAAACGCAATAAGCCCCGTGAAACCGTGGTTTACAGTGAATTTATAACAGCTACACTCAAAAAAATGAAACCTTGACTTTAGTTAATTTTTTCTTGTCAACAGGTTCCACAAAATTTAATTATGATTGTTGAAAACAAATATTTCAAGGTTATCTAACTTAATGGGGTTGTTTTAGGGAGAAATAATATTTTTGACTCAAGCCAACTATTATCACTAATTTTTGCTCAACAAGAGACGTTTGAGTTTAACTAACTAAAGTCAGTTATGTTATATGGACTAATAAAATTTGTTTAGAAGTTGCATATCTCAGGAGAGGAGGATTAAACAACTCCACAATCAGCATCACCAGCTTCACTTATTACTAACCAGACTGACTTTATTTCTGTTAGAGGTCTACAGAAGTTCTTATTGAGAATTAACAGAGGTTTAAATCTAATGTTTGTTTCAATTGACGTCACCATAATGGTCTTATTGAGATCTTATTGAGAATTAACTAAGGTTTAGATGTTGATTTGTTTCATTTGAAGTAACCATGTTAGAGATCAGTGTCTGCTTTAGTTGGGCTCTTGACCCTTGATATTTGTGTTATTTTTTTTTTCCTTCCTTTTTTTTTCTGGCTGTTGTAATCATGTGTTGTTTGAACATATTTGTTACAACTCAGAAGCCCAGGGAAAATGATCAAAAGTTGGTTGTTATATGTTCATAATGACAATTACCTATTAGTGAACTGATCTCAGTGAGTGAACAGACTCATTGTGTGTCTAATCTCTGGTTAAATGGATGGTGTCTAATCTCTGGTTAAATGGATGTTGTATTGATTATAGTAAAAGTGATTCTAAGAGCCAGTGGCTCTGTGACAGTCAGTTAATATAAAGGACTTTCCAAACAGTTTGTTTTCTCTATGGTAGTAAATAGACTCACACAGACATCAAGAATCAGCTTATGAACCTCAACAATGGTGACCATTAAAAAATAAATAAAAAATCATGCAGCAATGCATGCTGGGAGCTATGGATGAGTTTTGTAACATTATTTTATTTTTATTTTTTAATGGTCACCATTGTTGAGGTTCATAAGCTGATTCTTGATGTCTGTGTGAGTCTAGCTTGGACCATAGATTAAAACTTTTTTGTGGACAAACTGTTTGGAAAGTCCTTTATATTAACTGTCACAGAATCACTGGCTCTTAGAATCACTTTTACTATAATCAATACAATATCCATTTAACCAGAGATTAGACACACAATGAGATCAGTTCACTAATAGATGGTTGTCATTATAAACATATAGCAACCACCTATTGATCATTTTCTCTGGGCTTTTGAGTTATAACAAACATGTTGAAGGAACACATGGTCAAAACAGCCAGAAAAAAATAACTTAGCACAAGTATCAAGGGTCAAGAGCCCAACTAAAGCAGACACTGATCTCTAACATGGTTACTTCAAATGAAACAAGTCAGCATCACAAACCTTAGTTAATTCTCAATAGATCTCAATGAACCATTATGGTGGCGTCAAATTAAGAGCAAACATTAGATTAAACCTCTGTTAATTCTCAATGAAGCTTCTGTAGACAGCCTCTAACGAAATAAAGTCAGGTCTGGTTAGTAATGAGTGAAGCTGGTGATGCTGATTGTGGATGTTTAATCCTCCTCTCCTGAGATATGCAACTTCTAAACAAATTTTATTAGTCCATATAACATAACTGACTTTAGTTAGTTAAACTCAAACGTCTCTTGTTGAGCAAAAATTAGTGATAATAGTTGGCTTGAGTCAAAAATATTATTTCTCCTTAAAACAATCCCATTAAGTTAGATAACCTTGAAATATTTGTTTTTAACATTCATAATTAAATTTTGTGGAACCTGCTGACAAGAAAAAATTAACTAAAGTCAAGGTTTCATTTTTTTGAGTGTAAGGGGGTTTTACTCTGCTTCGCGTCTTACCAAGCAACACCCCTTAGCTGTTATAAATTCACTGTAAACCACGGCTTCATGGGGCTTATTGCTTTATTATAGTAATGTGAAAGGGCTCACTGTAGTTTAGACTTCAGGACAGAAGCTGAGGTTGATTTTTATCCCTAAGACAATTTTAATTATAATTTAACTTATTTAAAGAGCGAGCAATTTGCTAGTAAACCACTGTTTAATTTAAAAAAAGAAGCAATTTTGTTTATTTTTTCCCCTGCTGTACCGAAACCTACGACGGCGTTTTAGTGCCACCTTAAAAAAAAAAAAAAAATCTAAGATTACGAGATTAAAGTCGTAATATTTCGAGAATAAAGTCGAAATTAAAAATTATTAAAGCACGACGGCGTTTTAGTGCCTCGTTAAAAAAAAAAAAAAATCAAAAATTACGAGATTAAAGTCGTAATATTTCGAGAATAAAGTCGAAATTACGAGAATAATGTCGAAATATTACGAGAATAAAGTCGAAATTACGAGAATAATGTCGAAATATTACGAGAATAAAGTCAAAATGTTTCGAGAATAAAGTCGAAATTACGAGAATAATGTCGTAATATTTCGAGAATAAAGTCGAAATTACGAGAATAATGTCGAAATATTACGAGAATAAAGTCAAAATGTTTCGAGAATAAAGTCGAAATGTTTCGAGAATAAAGATTATAGTTACAATATTTTGAGATTATTACTATTCTAGCCTTTTGCGCATGCAATGGCCCGGATTGGGAGCACCGGGAGATATTCCAAAGTCTCAGCTTTCAAAATATGTCAGTTTTATAGCGAAATACAAACAATATGTAGGCTATATTGCAATAATGCGGCATGTGAGTCATTCAATTTTCCGATTACAATAACGAACTACGAGACATTATTTTCATTATAAATTAAGGCTATTATTTTTATTTTCATGCATTATGATGTTCCTTTTATATCTTGCTATAAACATGAAATAAAGAGCAAAAACACATTTATAATTTGTATTTCGTTATAAAACTGACAATTTGAAAGCTGAGCTGTGTGTAAAAGCAACAAAGCACAAAATTGTTGCGATTACTGGGTGGCTGGCGCGCTACAAATAATCAATGGAAGACATTAAATATTATGTCCTCATTTACAGTTTTATACCATGACTAAAACAGTTTGTGAATAGTCACTTAACGTTTACAGCAGAAAAGACAACAATATAACTTATGTTAACAAATTTGAGTCCACTTCAACCTTTAGAACGTTTTATTGCTGTTTAATTAAACAGGTTATGTGAGGAATGAAAGTTTGGACGCCACAGATGTTTTTGCGGAGTAGGTGAGGTGAATTTTCACAATAATTTGTAGGAATTGATTCACATAAATACAGCGGTATCACGCCACATTAAAGAGCTTGAAAATCACGTTATTGTAAGACATAATTTGTGTTTCGCTATAAAACTGATTTTGAAAGCTGAGACTTTGTGTTATATTAAAAGCACAGCTTAAGATATTGTTATTGGGTGGCTGGCGCACTAACCCAGATGCAATGGAAGACATGAAATATTATTTCCAAGCATACTGTCCTTGAGTATGACACATGGTATGATTTCTGCTAATAATCCCACATATATTTGTAGTGTATTAAAAAAAGGGTTAAATAAGAGAACAGCGCCCCCCAAAGGAATGTCGATTGAGTGTGTGAGCTGATGTTAAGATAAACAGTTGTTCCTGTTCAGTCTGTTAATAAATATCATATTCTTGATATTAAGCTGTTTCCTTAAAATTGACTCTTTCGCATCCCAGTAAGATGCAGCGGCCGCTCGGGCCTTAACTTAATGGCCAAATCAATCCCGGTGGCCTGGCCGCTTCTCCCGGTGCTCTCAATGCGGGCTGTTTGCATGCACAATATAGGCTATACTCTCAAAATATTATAACTTTAATTTCTACGATTTAAATTCTCGAAACATTTCGACTTTAATCTCGTAACATTTCGACTTTAATCTCGAAACATTTCGACGACTTTATTCTCGTAACATTTCGACTTTATTCTCGTAACATTTCGACTTTAATCTCGAAACATTTCGACTTTAATCTCGTAATTTTAGATTTTTTTATTTTTTAACGTGGCGCTAAAACGCCGTCGTAGAAACCACACCGAACTGTGACGTTAAAACCGAGGTACGCACCGAACCCTCGTGTTTGTGTAGCGTTAGACTCCGAGTGTGAAGAGTCAGCAGTACTCACAGAGAGCGATGGTAGTATCTGTGGAGGAACGGGTGAGCGGCGGCGCCAACTGCGAAGTTACTGCTGCCCGTATCCACCAGGATGTTCAGCTGGAACACAGAGGGAAACACACTGTACCTGACTGCAGAAACGTGAGTGGTGCCAGTGTTTTAGGGCACTGTAATGCGAGACGGTCACTAGCCCACCCTCCAGTCTCTAGATGTGGCTCAGGTCTTCAGCCGACGATCGCTCTGTGACCTTGTGGGTGTTTGTGTGTTTGTGAAGGGGTATTTAAGAATGAGATGTATTATTGATCAGCCTCTCAGCGCTAGACTCCCTGACGGAGCAGAACGTGATACACGCTCAGAGAGACGAGGGCCGGAACATGAGAACGAGACGGAGCTGCCAGACATCTCTGGGACTCCTGAGATCTCCAGCACGTTTTAGCAGATAGACTGCTGAACTGTGGCCATGTAATCCTTCATTCCGCAATGATTAAGATCAGACAATTACCGTGTCCACAATGACCATTTCAGACTCTAACCGGCAGCTTTGATAACGACTAATGAATAATTTGAGTCTTGCTGAGCAAGTTATAACACATTTATTTAACAGCGCAGACATTCGAAGGTAACTCTGTCACTTGCCTTCATTAGACTCTGTAATAATACGTCATCAGTCGCTCTGCACTCAGCTAATGAAAGCTTTTTTAAAAGCTGATGCCGAGAGCAGGGTGACTGGAGTCATATTAAATCGACTGACCGCTTCTGTACTGATTTCTGTAAAGACATCACATTCACAGGGACCAAGACTTTACCGAGTCTTTCCAAATGTACCTCTCTGTATGAAAGCTATTAGAGAATTGTTTTAGATTCAAGGCTCTTCACCTGTCTGTCTGTCTCTGGCGGCTCGTTCCTCTGCTGTAGTAAGGATTGAGCTGACTCCTCATGTCATTGATTTGTCCTGTGGGCTTCCTGTTATTTCTGCTCACTGAGTCTGTATCCTGTGTCCTAACCTCGTCCCTGTGCACACGCTCCCTCCAGCGACCCCTACGCCACAGGCCTTCCTCTTCCTCCTGCATTATGTGACCTTACCGACCCGCAGTAATGATGAGGTGACAGTAGTGCTGAAGATGTTTGCTGTGCAAAAACACTCATTCGTTTCCTTCCACATCAATTTCAAGCGTGTGTATGAAGCACTAGACAAGGGACAACTGTAACAATTTTTAAAAAGAGTTATATTGATGATACTAGCTCAGCAGAGATCTGCCGCTGCCTGAACCAAAGTGTGATATTCTCACTCTGTCAGAATTTAGATCGAGTTTCCTGGGGCTTAAACAGTAGAGCACAACACTAGCAATGCCAAGGTTATGGGTTCGATTCCCAGAAATGCATGAATGGAGCAAACATATTGGTACATGAAAAGGTGGCAGGTCTGTAGTAGTGTATATGCAGTAGACAATAGGGCACTTATTCTACTGGAGCTATGAAAACTGAACCGTGTCTCCACGGTCATCAGTCTGTGCTCTACACTATAACCCAAACTTCACAGATTCTTTATTAAATCCTACAATCAGCATTAATGGTGCAATATTTCCATAAAGCACAAAGATCTAAACAAAGCGGAAAACAATGGAAAAAAGGGAATAAAAATAAAATATTAAAATATTTTCTTTATTTCTCATCCAATCATTTTTGAAAACAGGTTCTAAATTAAATAATTCCAAAATGTTTTAAAAGTATTTCTGTCCACATTGTTTGTTTTGTATAGGTTTCTGTATTTTACTGTACATTGTGGTGATATTCATGCTGCAAGACAATTTCTGCAAATAAATAAATGAGAATAGGTAATGTTAAGACACAATATGACAGAAAATGTGAATGCCCTTTTTCTGAGAACAGCAAACGGCATATCAACTATATCCACATTTAGCCTGCTACGAACCCAGAATGTGTAGTATGGAGTGATAGCGAGGCTCTCTGTGGGGTTCTGACTCAGATCCAGTCTCACCTTCTGAGGCGGTGTGCCCACGGCCATCTCGATGTAATACCCTTGTCCTGACTTTCCGCGAAGGTTGTCAATCATGTTGACAAAATTCACCGCACTGGCTCCTCTGCGTGTGCGGGCGGAGCGGGAGGGGCCCCGGGGGCCCGCGGTCTGTGAGAGGGGCCCCTGCCGCAGGGGGACGCGGAGCAGCACTGCGCCGGAGCAGGGGACCGGCAGAAGGGCCACTAATGCCCACGAGTACAGAAACAGACGCGGAACCCTCATCTTTCAAGCGGTCAAATCCGTTCGTTTACTTCAGAGCGCGTCAAGTGTCGGATCTGTTCTGTTATGGCGTCATAACGCACAGAATGCGCAAATTCCCAATCCCCGCGAGCACTAAAGCACTTCAGGCTCATCTTTATTATCCCTCGATCGCTTTCTCCATCCTCCGCATTGACAATCAGCGACAACCATCCCCGTTGTCCACATTCCTCGTTCTTGTTTAAGAGAATTATTATATGGAAATGCCGTACTCGATGTCCAATTGCGAAACCTCCCCGCACGCTCTTTAAGAAACGACCTGTTAAAATGAGATGACTGCTCTATTTATAGAGATGCAGACGGGACGCGCTCTTTTAGAGTCCTGTCGTTGAACTGTGTTCGTCCCCGCGTCCATTAGCGTCGTCTTTGGCCCTTTGCTCATTTGACGGCGCAAGCCTCCATAATCCGCATCTCTGTGTCCTCAGACAGCTCCTGCCTCCTCCTCCATCTTCCCCGCATCCGCACGCGCCGTGGCGATGTCCGACTCCTCACAGAGCCGTTCATGGGAATCGACTCTTTTGAGTGGTTCGGACAGAGCGAATGAATCACTCGACTGAAAGAACACGGTAGTGGTTTGAAGTAACTGTTAGGTGGACCCACAAACGACGCACATTACACGCAACAGGTCTCCTATAAAATTACATCGATATTTATGTAACGTGGTGAATCATTTTATTGAAACGGTTCGTTGAAGCGAACCGCTCAAACGAGCCGGTTCGCTAAATGAATCAGACTGCTCTGACACTAGCGCACTGAGCGGACTCCACACACACACACACACACACACACACACACTGGAGAGAGGCATCATGGGGCTTGGAGTTTATTCATCAGACCATTGTCCTCTTGTACTGCATAACAGTGTAACATATGTAACATTTTTATTCTTGAATGGTGTCTTTGTGTTTTCTTTGCTGCTGGTATCACGGCACAGTGACACTATCAGCTGGAATGCTTTGATATACTCTACACCAAGGAGCTCAAAGAATACCATTGTCATTTACCACAGTATTTTACTGCTGTTGCAAGATTATTGCATGATTAAAAAGAATGAGGGGAAAAAAAAACATTTACAATGTTCAGTTTTATTGTTTTTATGTAATTGTGATCACATGATTTTAAAATGTATTTATATTTAAACAAAAATAATGGCAATGCTACATGATAATTCTCCATGCCAAAATCAATCTATATGTGCATTTCAATACATCTTTTAAACATCTTCTATTATCAATATCAGAAAATGTGTATAGGTAGGTAGTTGATAAGCATGAATGTATGCATGAACATGAACACACAGCCTTTGTTTTGATCCATGTATAATGCAATAAATCGACTCTGTAAAAATATTGTTATCACAAGGAGCTATTTCTAGATGACCTGACCATTTTGATTATTTTTATTATGATTGCTGTTGTTGTTGATGTTGTTTGATGTGCATAAATGAAGCACACTTTCAGATGACCTGACACAATAAGTTCAGAGCGTCAGGCTAATATCAGAGGGCTGTTATCTGTGGGCTGTGCTCGGGTCCCACTGGCAGGGCACGGTGAGGAGCGCAGGAGCGCTGTAGTAATGAGATCCTCCGTCGTACGAGAGCGCCGCCTCGCTCATCGCCGTCTGCAGGGCCGCACCGTGAGCGCTCGAGCGGCCTGAAGAACAGGAGCGTGCATCAGCATTCAGAGAGGACTCTCCGCAACACACACTGCTTACAGCTAAAGTCAGCTTCTACAATAATTGCAACTTGCACTGAAATGCAATGTTTACATTGTACATTATTACATACTTGTAATGTCAAATTATACAAAAAGGTGCGAAGAGATGTATTTTAATTGCTGTGTGTTTTGTGAAATGTAAAATGCAGCAGTGATGAGACTCACGCTGAGTCTGTGTCTGATCTTCACGAGCAGACGACGATTCCTCAAACACACTCCACGGCAAACACAGGCCAGCAGATTCTGTCTGACACGGAGCTGTGTGCCTACGATCAGACAGTATAATCACGCTCTTTACAATCAGAGAACAACTGCAGATAGCCATAATAACCATAAAGTACAGATTTCATGTCATGGGAAGCCTCCAGTAAAAGAGCTTCGTGTCATAAACAGCCAGGGTCAGGTTTGATCTCAGCATCTGGGATAATGTTGTTCACCTGTTCTCAGAATCTGCTGATCGAAAGCCTTTGGCGAAGGGGTTGCAAGCGATCTTCAGCTGGGTGATCTGTGACGGGACAGACATGATTCACTGCAGCTACAGATAAACAGCTCTTTATTCACACAGCTCTGTACACTTCTAGCAGTTGTGTTATGCCTCATGTTTAAAAATGTCAACTCATCCTAATAAATAAATACAATTTGTCAGTCCTCTTACAAAACTATTTAATACCTCTGGATAATGTTAAAGAAATAGCTTTTTAATGCAGTATTATTGTAGCTAATTTTCCAGCATCCCTCTGAACTTCATGTATTTTTTTTTTATTATTATTATTATTTGTCATACTACTTAAAGAAAGATAATTAAGGCTGCTTAGTTCCACTATTCTGACTGAATCGCTAGAGATGCTGGAACATTCTGAGTCATCAGCCATACAGTGATTGATGTATTTAACACGCCTCACAGAAATACAGAAATACAGCATGTTTACTAGCACAAGATTAGATTATCATTAATAATTATTGTAAGAATGATGGTAACCCACTAATAATGACTCAAAACTTTATTTTTTTACTGTCTCATTTTTCAGTTCCATGCTTGCTTTCATTACTCATCTGGTACTTTAGATGATCTCTCTCTGCTTTATTTGATCATGTGACTGTATATTTGGATTTGTGTTCATGTTATCTATTAACCATAAAACGTCCTTGGGTTTTTTGAAAGGCACTATATAAATAAGACATTATTATTTTTATTATTATTATTATTGTTTTGTAATATGTGACTCTGGAGCAAAAAAAAAAAACTGTCTTAAGTATCACAGGTATATTTGTAGCAATAGCCAACAATACATTGTATGGGTCAAAATTATCCATTTTTCTTTTATGCCAAAAATCATTAGGATATTAAGATCATGTTACATGAAGATATTTTGTAAATTTCCTACCATAAATATATCAAAACTTCATTTTTGATTAGTAATATGCATTGCTAAGAACTTCATTTGAACAACTT
>JAFVLL020004196.1:26422-37330 GCA_021397915.2 Tor tambroides | reverse complement strand
AAAAAAAAAAAAAAAAAAAAAAAAAAAAAAAAGCTAAGAAAAACATTGGCTAAAGATCTAGGAAATCAATATGAAGCCTTTCTGACATTATAAACAGGGCTAAAGTTTAAACCAAGAACTGAACCTTTGGTTACCTGCTTGTTTCCCAAGACCACCACTGGAAGATCAGTATCTGCTTTAAGTAATCGATGGAGCTCGTCTTTGGCCTGAGGGAGTCGGCCTCTATCAGAGGAATCCACCACATACACCAAGATATGGGTTCTCCTTAGGTAATCCACCCAGTACATTCGCAAATCTTCACCACCTCCTACTGATGGGAAAATATAATCAAAATAGGAATTAACTGTATGATGTGTTATTACTGCCATAGACACAGGTGAACGGGCTTTTCTAAAATAAGAAATAGTAAATAAGGCATTAACTAAATCATTATTACTTGTAGAGCAAAAATTAAAGTATCCAACATGAGAAATATAAGCATACCTCGTGAAAAAGAAGTGTACATAATTGTATTCAGTGTGCACTAGTAGTGTACTACTAATGTACTTTAAAAAACTGCACTTGCAGATAACATAATATTAATGAAATAAATGGCAACGTAAGTGCACTTAAGAGAGTACGATTTCATTAATTACGTTTCTTAATACACTAGTGCATACTTTCAAAAAGTGTATTTTGTAATAATGTCAAAATAAAGTTTTGTATTTCAAAGTGCATTTTGAATCATTATGTTTTAATAACATTTTGTCGTGCTTTAAAAAGGTACACTTTTGTGTTGGCTAACATGCTAGTACACATAAAATATTTGAAATTAATTTTATATAATGTGTTATTTGATTTTACATTTAAGTTAATATATTGTAAATGTACTCAATAACAACTTTATCATTAGAAATGTGTAATTACAAATATATTTAAATACAGGACATACAAGTTTCAATAGAAATGATATTAAAGTATATTTTAGTTTACCATAAATGACTGTCAGTACATTCAGCATAACACTTGAGCCATATTACAAGTCAAAAGTGGTAAGAAAATGACATGTAAAGATGTACATAACCCTACTTAAATGGGCTAAACACACAAGTTCACACTCTCAAGTTGCATTTAATATACATTTAATCTATAATACTGTACGTTTTCATTTAATTGTAAATAACATGCAATTACGTGTCAGAAAACATTACATTCAGGAGGCACCTAAGTATATTCTTTCTGTAAAAGTACTCTTTTTAAAATTATGCTAAATTGTACTTCTTCCACACAAAGGTATGCAAGTGATCGGGGTGGTCTGGCACTGATCCATACTTTCCAAGAAGTCCAGCTGGCATGCAGGTGTGTGCAGGCTGATGAAGTTGAAGCCGCGTGTGGGTCGGCAGCCCCTCTTGGAGCCTGCTCCACTCAGACCCTGCAGAACGCTGCTCTTACCAGCGCCATCCAACCCTAGAACAAGTACCTGCTTCTCACTGCACTCCTCCTCCTCCTAAATATATACATGTTCATGGAAGAAAAGAGAGTGAAATGAGCAATAGAACAGAATTGGATTTAGAGTCTGTTTATCCAGAGTGTGGTGCTGGGATTTTAGCGCAAGCTGGAAGAATTAATTATGCAATTCCATGTACAAATAGTCAGAGTCTTGCCGTCATTAATTAGGGTCTTAGTTGTGTAATAACAGACAGACTGACCCGGTTTCTGCAACTTTGGCTACTCTGTTGCACTCTACATCAAATGTTAAAATATTTTGTGGCACATACAGTACAAATGTGTCTTTGCATTATTGCAACTTTATGTTCAAAATGAATAATCCATATATACTTCTTTTCTACTTTTTTGACCAATAAACTTTGATGATCTTTCCCTAATGAATCGTTTTGCTTACCGGTTTGACTGATTCATTGAAATGAACCGACTCAAAAGAACAACTGAACATCACTTGCAAGGATTCTCTTCCAAAATCAATACCTAGCTGCCGACTGAAATATTATAGAGCTGAGCATAACTGAATATTTATATTCATTATAGAAATTTCCATGATTTTAAGATACTTATTCATTTCCATGATATTTTCGAGTATTCAGTGACCTTGGGAACTATATGTGCTCTTCTAAATATCGTTCTTTTTTGATCATAGACAACAATACGTTTGCAACAGTTTTTGATGGGTCTTTCATGCAGAGGAGTTTTGCACTTTTAGTGAGAAATATTCAAAAGCATTACAAATAAACAGAAATTAGATAAAGATACAACAAGACAAGCAAGATTACTTTTATCTATACTATAATTTCTCAAAAAGTGCATTTTAAGTATAATCTGTAAGCACATGACATACAGTACATACAGTTCAATTAACTGAGAGTTCCCTTGACGATTATCTTTACCTATCAGTCACGCGCGATAGGCGGTAGCCTATCATAAAAAGAGAAACTATTTCTTTCTTTTCATACTCACCTCTCGGAACGTGTAGTAGTCTGACTCTGGTGTCCATACCCGTCTTTTATAAAAAAGATTGAGTGCGATAAACAGTGCGGTCCCGACCGCAGCCATAGCGGCGCTGAACGCCACGGAGATATGACGCAGTACAACCATGAGCTCACCTGAAGCCAAATGCCGTTTTCGGTGCGCGAGCTGCTGCTTTTGCTCTCCAGTGCACGTGATCCGCCCTGGCTTGTTTTGAAAAGCACGCGCCCAGTTTCCTTACAGCGGGTGACAGACGAGGGGCGGAGAAACCGTCATGTCTTGAGATTACAAATGAAGGATGGTTACATGGTTTCGCATGGTAATAGAATACTACTACTACTACTACTACTACTACTAATTAATTAACTAATTCTGTTCAACATAACAAATTTGCTGTCTGTAAATTGTGTTGCACCGTGGTATGTGTATAACATTAAAACTTTGGTTTATATTGAAACTTTTTTGCTTTGAAAACAAATGACAAAACAAACTAACAAAGAGACAGACAAAAGAAAAAAAAGTTAAAAGCGACTAAGTCATCCTCTCCTGCTCGCCGTTGGAGGGCGTTGTTTAGTTGAAGTTTGGGGCAGGACGACTTCCCCATGTTGACCATATGGCTTGACTTGTTCTTTATTCTTGGTAGAGATGCCCATGCACAGTTTACAACTGCAACTGCACACTTCTGGATTTGCTTTGGTTCCTTTGATTTAGAGTGAAAATCAATTAACATACAACAACAGAAATACCTTGATTATTTTGTATTGATTTTAAGGTCTAATAGATGATTTAAAAATTCTAAAACACACAACCATCCTAGTATCAAAGGATAAATTATTACAACGTTTATATTGTGCCCATTTATGCTACTTTATTATTTTATTTTTATATTAGCCTATTGGTTTATATAATTTTTTATTTTGCTTGTCCATCTTTTGCTTGTCCTTTCTTTTTCTAATAAATATCTAAAAATTTCAAACTCAGGGAAATGTTATATTTTGCAGTTTTTCCAATTAATTTGGGGTTTTTCCATTAATTTGGTATTTATTTTTTACTTTCATATATATATATATATATATATATATATATATATATATATATATATTCGCAATTTATTAACTGCAAGTTTACTTCTTATGTCAACTATTCCAGGGATTATTATTCAACTCCTCCAAAAAGTGATAAATGTCATTTACTATCACACATCAATATCATCACACACTGAATATTAAAAATCCACTTAAAAGTTAATCCTTATTCCAGGACATGTGATAAATGTCCCCAAAACCACCCATACGTAATAAATAGGAAGAACATTTTCCATCATTTATAACGTACGAAATTATAAAAACCTGCCTTGGCTTCTAATGATTAGTCTGAGTGTGCCCTGCTACTAGAAGGGCTACGGTCATCACCTGTATGACGTAATCCATTCCAACCGCAGCATAGCGACCGAGCTTGACTACGAGGGAGAACCGCACACAGCCACTTAAAGGAAAAGACAACATTTGGAAACAAATGAGAAAGAAACGCGCTACTTTTAAAAGAAATTGCCGAAATGCTGTGGACGTGATATGAATGCATCGACAAAACGAGAAGATACGGAATACGTTTGTGTGGAGTAACTGTTTGCGTTGCCTATATAACGAGCTTTTGGGCTAACAGGCTAGCACAGTTGTCGCTAAAACATGGTGGGCAGATACTGAGCGAAAAAACCCTCCAGACGCGCTCAAATATTTGTGGATAATGGTGGAGAATTAATTCGTTTGCTGTTTTTACTGCTTGGAGGGAATTTTGCGGACTTTGAAATTGCTTTTTGGTCGTCTTTTCGTGGAGGAAAACTCTCGCGCACGACCTTTGAAAGTTTCGCGTTCTGACGTTTCGCGCAAGTTAACCAGCCGCCAGAAAAGATGATTGATTGATGTATTGTGTACTTGACCGAGAATGCACAAGAAACGAAGAGTTTCTCACCATAAGCGCAACTCTTGCGGCAAAGTTACCCGATTCAGAGCATCACACCCTCATCCATTCATTTAACAACATTCGCTCGTGAAAACAATGCTCAGTATAGGCTGCAGGAACTGAACTGGAATATTGGAAACCGTATCATGGATTATATGAAATACATCTCTGTGTCTAATTAATGGCACTTTCCTTATGCTTTAGGTTTAAATGTGGACTAGTCCATGAAAAGCAACACATGGTTTGCTTTCAAATCAATTTAGAAGACTTACAGAGAAAATTACATGGAGACTAGTTGGTCATGCCAAGGAAGGAGTTACCATTGCCAGAGGGTTGGGAAGAGGCCCGAGATTTTGACGGGAAGGTCTATTATATAGACCACATTAACCAAATCACCAGTTGGATTGACCCAAGGGATAGGTACGTGATGAGAACTGCACGTTCTGGGAATGCATACTTGCTTACTCAGTATACAGATGCATGCTGAGTCCATTACTCATTGGTACAGCTGTGATTCAGTGAATCTGGTAATTCAAATCCTCTTTGTTTTGTAATACAGCTCACTTCTCAAAACATATACACACACGTCAAAGAACCTAAAATGGATGAATTTTAGGCTCCATTTCAGTGTTTCTTGATGTTGAAATATTGCTTTGTTCATCCAGGAACCCATGATCAGTGCCAGCTTCACCACTTAAGTCCTCTTGGACTTTAACACAAAATCTGTGCAGGAATGCCTAAGATTATGCTAGAATGTTTTCAAGCTCCAGTGGCTCAAGCTCTGGTATGTTCAGCGATTGCGCACCGGGTGTGTTTTTCCTTTCCTCCTTTTGGTTTTTACCGATGTAGTAATTTACAGGGTCCACAGAAATGGAAAGGTGATAGCAATCAGACTGCATATTTTTCCCCTTTGTGTGGTGCAACAGGTTTGCCTGTAGCCAGGAAACCAAGATGGCAGAAAGTTGTAAACAAGTACCTGGGACACATTCCTTAGCATGAGTGAAGCCCACAGCTGATTCCCTCAAATCCGTTTCACTGTGAGTCAAGGTGCATGACAGGTTCAAAGTGCACTTGAGCTGTGCAAACTTTAACAAGAATGGTCAAATAGTTTTCAGTGGATTCTGCACTTGTTCATTTGCTACAAGAGCTGTGTTTTTGGTCAAAATTAAATGGCTACTCCACCTAAAAATCGGAATTATTTGCTCAACCAAAATGTTATTCGAAACTCGAATTACTTTATTTTGTGGGACACCAATGAAGATATTTTGAAAATGTTTGTGTGTGTGTTTGTTTTTGTCCATGCATTGAAAGTCAGTGGAGACCAGTGTTGTTTTGGACCCAGAAGACGAAGAAGTTTTTTTTTTTTTTTTCTTCAAATGTCTTCATTTGTATTTCACAGAAAAAGTCAGTCATATAGGTTTCGAATGACATTGAGCAATAAATGAAGACTTTTGATTGAATAAATGATGGTTATTTTATTTTATTGTATTTTGGGGTGTGTAATTAAATGGTATTATAAAGGAAAGGCCAAAAAAAGAAAAGAAAATGTGATGACAGAATTTTTGGGTGATTTGAAGCACCAGTCTTTTTCCATTTAAGCCTAGTGTAATTTTGTTTATACTGAAATGGTGCAGAAAACTCAACAGCATTGAGCTGAGCAACTGAACGGAAACAAAAGCTGAGGCATAACAGAAGTTTCCATGCTCATGCCTGGTCGGCTGGTCTTTCTTGTACAGTGTGGTACATCAAAGGCGCTGATTAAAAATGACAAATATTTCAATCCTGACCCAAAACTGTCAGCAGACCCACCTCCCTCCATCCCCCAGCATGCATCTCTCAGATGGCTGGTTCTCACTGCTGAGCAACAGTTAGTTGACAGGGTGTTCTAATGTTAGTGGCTCTACTTGGTAATGAGCTCCCATTTGACAACCTTCCTGTGGTAAATGCACAGAGCTGCTGAGGTGTTGCCTGCCATCCAGACATTATAATAGTAATGTGCTGCTTGGAACTGTTGGAAAATTTTGGTTGGGTAATTTATGTGTAATATTAGTGTTAGTGATAATCTTCTTCATGTAGTCGTTTTTTTGAGTAGCTGTGGTTTTATTTTTAAGTAATCTTCCTGGTTCCATAATATTATCCTACAACAGTATGTAATTTTTTTTTTTTAGAAGGAAGTACTTGCAGGCCTAAAACAGTTTTGTGTTTTGCCAGACTGAGGTTGTTACATATTAAATTTGTTCCTAATTTTATCAATTCTTGTAATCATGCTGGCCACTGCCATCTTTGAATGGAATAACCAGGTTTAATTTTTCCTGGTCGAGAATGTAGCTAAGAATTTAAGATTGCAAGGAACCAAAAGTACAGTCTGAAGTATCAGTAATTGGAAACCGATCACTAATGATTACGACTTTTATTTAGCTTATTGAGAATGGAGACATGCTCACGACATGTAGGTTTTGAATCACAGGATTCGAATCTAAATCCTGATTCCGCTTCTCTCTGTCATATACTGTGTCTGTTTTTCTATATAAACAATATAGGACAGTGTATTATTTTTGTGCCTTTATTTTTAATAATAATAAAATTAATTGTTAAAAAAAGTATCCCATAAAGGGACATGGTGATGTGAAAAAATATGGGAGGAAAAACTAAAAATAGATACTGTACAGTGAATAAGAAATATTTAAGATTCCATGTTTCTAAGTTACTAATCAAATTTGTGACATTGATAAAAGGCTAAGACACTAAGACATTTAATGTACATTTTTGACTTCTTATTTAAATTCTTGATTAAACAGGGAAAAATGCAAAACAAAAGCAGTATCAGTAGTGGTATCAGATCCACTGCTTGTGATAGAATTAGAACATGAGAATCATCAGATGCCTCGTAATTTGTTTTGTTGTATTTGTAAAGTTGCAAACTTGATGTCTAACCATATAAATGCAGAGAAAGCATTTTTGCGGCCTGCTCTCATGTACCACACTGGGCGGAACTGTTTTGTTTTGCCTCAGTGTGACATGCTGAAAACATGCGCTCAGGTAAATGGAATGTTATCTCACTCTCTCTGATAGGAGACTGGCCGTCGTCGGGGTGTAGCAGCGCACTTTTATTGTCGGACCTTGAGCACGGTGTGCTGCTAGTTGGAGCCTCATAAATGACTCGGGGAATTTATGGAGTGCGCTGAATGAAAGTGTCTGACTCATCAGTTAGCTATGTCCTGTGTTTGCACTCGACTGTGCGCTTTGTCATATTGCATTAGACCATGGGTCCTGAGTCTTTGACTTCATAGTGTTTGCTAGGGCTTCAAGAAAAGAACGGGAGACCTTTCTGCAGTTCTCGTTTTACATAATTTTTAAAAAGCAGGCCATTGCACCATATTCATTCCGTTCCTTCCTAATCATTCTAATGCGCAAATCTCAACAGCATGCTTTGGGAATGGGATTTTGAGCTTTTGAATTCCCTTGGCTCTTGTCCATTTTAAGATCTCAGATACGCAGGCTTAAACTCAGAGATTAATGTCACCCGTTCAGATGAGATGTCAATGAGTCTGAAGAATTATGGCATGAGAAAAAGATAAGTGTTTCTCACTGTAGCTTTGTTCTTTGTTGTGTCGCACAAGTTTCTTTTCTCCGGGTTAAATTTAGAACAGGCCAGTGGGGGTCTCTCAGCACGGTTTCATTATTCATAACATGAAAAAGGAGCTAGTTCAGTTTCACCCTCTTTGAAAGACTTGAATCGACAAGGGAAGGCAGCAGCATGCGCTCACTTACTGCAGACAACTGTAAGATGATTTGAAGGAAACTGCTTGCCTTGGAACAGAATATATAGAATTCCAAGGCGTTCCATATATATAATGTAATATACAAAATTAAGATAAAAGTATTCCTTATAAGGAGTAGACTATTTATAAAAGTATAAAGATTATTTAGTATAAAAGTATACACTTTCCAGTTGTCAAATGTTAGTGGTCCATGGTTCATGTGATGACTAAGGGTGCTTTCCCACTTGGTTCGATTGCCTGGTCCGAACCCGAGTTCGTTTGCTCCCCCCTCCCCCTGCCCCCGCTGGACTGCGTTCATATTATTTTATTTGGGTCCGAACCGCGGTTCGTTTGCGTCATCAAGCCAGCAGCTGTTTACCCCGTTGCTTAGTAACGACGGCGCAGGAGAAGGCGGCAAAATGCATAAGATTGCTCTCTGCGGTTTTATTTATTCACGTTTTTGAACCGTTCGTTTTGTTTACAAAGCTTCAGTGTATAAACCACTTACATCTGTCTTACGAATGTACTGCTAATGCTCTAAAGAACGCTGAAAGCGAACAGAAATGAGACATACAGCTATCTGGTTGCAGCGCGTCAATCACGCTCGTCAGGAAAGTGAGTGAAACACACACAAACACAAATTTTTATCAAATAATATGGCATTAATAGTGGTTCACTTCCGTGATTTGGTATGATTGCGTTCACATCAGCAGTGAACCGTACCGGAGTTCACATGAACCGAACCCCAGACCACCCTTTTTAAGCGGACTCGGGTACGGTTCGCGGGTGCGCACCCGAGGTCGGAAGACAGTGTTCACATCATCTAAACGAACCGAACTCTGACGTCAATCGAACCCGGGTGCGCACCAAAAGTGCTAGTGTGAAAGCACCCTAAGACACCTGTGAGAACCGAGAAATGGTACATCCAATAAAAACCATTCGACACAGTCAGTTAAAAGTCATTGCAAAAATGTCTCAGAAAAGTAAAGTTAGTTCTGAGAAAATAACCATTTGTTTGCAGATGCCACTTGGTTTCTTATGTAATAAATTTATACATTACATGTGGTTTAATGTGACTTTTTGTTTTTGTGGAAAGTGGTTTAATCCTTTAAATGTGCTGCACAAATCAGATTTAATGTGGAAAGTTCCTGATAATCTGAGAAGCACAGAGCTGAATTCATTGCGTAACACTGCTGCTGGATGTAACAGTATCAGAAAATACTCCTCTGAAAGTGGAAGTATTTGAAATTGGGAAATATGACATTCCTGCGCTGCACAAAAACAATGCCTAAACCCAAAATGTAAATCTTTTGCGGTGGTTGAAAAACTCATAACAGGTTAAGAAAAAATCTATATATTTTTTGTAAAATAATATTGTGCCATTAAACCACACTTGGTTGGTTCAAGGTGAATTGGTCGGGCTGTAATCTCTAGGTTGTCATTGATAAACAGATGAAGCTCACAAATACTGTCAAGAAATAAATATTGCAAGAAGTTGTTTTCATTACTGTACCATACAAAGTTTGGTGCGTTAAATTGATCAAAAGTGACAGTAAACATTTATAAAGTTACAACGTTAGTTTAAAATAAATGCTGTCCAATTAAGCTTTCTGTTCATCAAAGAAACCTGAAAAATTGATCATTTTAAACAGCACAATTTCCATTTTTCAGGGATTGTACAGTGCAAGAACTATTTTATACTAACTATGCATCATAACTATGCAACAGTGTAATTATTTTTTTTTTATGTATTAGGATTAAGACATTTTGAAATTTCATGTGAAGTAATGGAGTTTTTCTTAATCAGTTGACCTACTTGTGAAATTATCTTATCAGTAAGTGCCTGAGTCAGGAGTATGGTAGGTATTTTAGGACAAACGTAATAAATATTTATTTTATATAATAACAAGGATTTTTTTTTCATGTCAAAGCTTAAAGTTTTTTTTTTATTTTTTATCCTGTTACTCCTGTATTAGCATCCTTATATCAGGTTAGTGATAAACCTCCTACCCTAGGCTCTTCAAATTTACTCTAAAATCTCAACAAGCTCTTTCTTTTTAAATGATTAGTCTAGCTAGCGAGTGCCAACAGAACTCTCCACTGAAGTTCAGCCAGACTACTTTGCTAGCATTAGCGAACGCCTGCTAATAAAAGTTTTAGCGTCGCTGTTTTTGGCCAAGTGAGTGTCCCCATTGCTCTACGGTGATCCAAAGCGCTGGGCTTGGAGAGCCACAATGTGTTGCCTCAGAAACCTCCAGGCGATGGGTCAGCAGGACCTGTGGAATGCCCGGCTTGGGTTTCCGGCTATTGTGCTCCGCCAGCACTCTGGAGGTGAATAGCCCGACATTCCTCTGATGCCCCTCCCCCCCCCACACATGCTTGTGCCACGCTCAAACTCAGTGATATGCTGGAGTGACATCCCACAGAAAATAGGCATGAAGTGTGGAGGTCCAACAGCACACTGTCTTCCTTGTGATTGTCTGTTAACTGACAGTTGGATTCCCTATTTGATTTTTCAGGCAGACTAAGCCTCTGACTTTTGCCGACTGTATTGGAGATGAGCTGCCTGTGGGATGGGAGGAGGCCTACGACCCCCACATTGGAGCCTATTATGTCGACCACAATACCAGTAAGTTGAACAAGATTCGGCCCACCTCACGCATGCACAGGAGTATAGAGTGTCTGATATGTGATTCTGTGGGTTTAAACAGATTAAGTGTCATATTTA
>JAFVLL020004196.1:0-26322 GCA_021397915.2 Tor tambroides | reverse complement strand
TATATATATGGAATGCCTTGGAATTCTATATTCAGTTCCAAGGCAAGCAGTTTCATTCAAATCATCTTACAGTTGTCTGCAGTAAGTGAGCGCATGCTGTTGCCTTCCCCTGTCGATTCAAGACTTTCAAAGAGGGTGAAACTGAACTAGCTCCTTTTTCATGTTATGAATAATGAAACTGTGCTGAGAGACCCCCACTGGCCTGTTCTAAATTTAACTTGGAGAAAAGAAACTTGTGCGACACAACAAAGAACATGGCTACAGTGAGAAACACTCATCTTTCTCTCATGCCATAATTCTCCAGAGTCTTTGACATCTCATCGGAATGAGCTTAAGCCTGTGTATCTGAGATCTTAAAATGGACAAGAGCCAAGGGAACTCAAAAGCTCAAAATCCCAATCCCAAAGCATGCTGTTCAGATTTGCGCATTAGAATGATTAGGAAGGAACGGAATGAATATGGTGCAATGGCCTGCTTTTTTTAAAATTATGTAAAACAAGAATTGCAGAAAGGTCTCTTGTTCTTTTCTTGGAGCCCTAGCAAACCCTATGAAGTCAAAGACTCAGGACCCATGGTCTAATGCAAAATGACAAAGCGCACAGTCGAGTGCAAACACAGGACATAGCTAACTGATGAGTCAGACACTTTCATTCAGCGCACTCCATAAATTCCCGAGTCATTTATGAGGCTCCAACAAGCAGCACACCGCGCTCAAGGTCCAACAATAAAAGCGCGCTGCTACACCCCGACGACGGCCAGTCTCCTATCAGAGAGAGCGAGATAACATTCCATTTACCTGAGCGCATGTTTTCAGCATGTCACACTGAGGCAAAACAAAACAGTTCCGCCCAGTGTGGTACATGAGGGCAGACCGCAAGAATGCTTTCTCTGCATTTATGTGGTTAGACATCAAGTTCGCAACTTTACAAATACAACAAAACAAATTATGTGGCATCTGATGATTCTGATGTTCTAATTCTATCATAAGCAGTGGATCCAAAAGTCTGAGACCACTACTGATACTGCTTTTATTTTGAATTTTTTCTTATTTGATCAAGAATTTAAGTGAAATGTCAAAAATGTACATTAAATGTCTTAGTGTTTGGTTTACCCTGACATTTGATCAATGTCAAAAAATGTCATTAGTGACCTAGAAACACAGAATCTTAAATATTTCTTATTCACAGTACTATATATATATATATATATATATATATATATATATATATATAAAATATATAATATACAAAATTAAGATAAAAGTATCTCTTCTACTTTAACCAGCTGGTTAAAAGTCATTGCAAAAATGCCTCAGAATAGTAAAGTTAGTTCTGAGAAAATAATCATTTGTTTGACACTTGGTTTGATATTTTATTTCTTATGTTATAAATTTATACATTATGTGTGGCTTAATGTGACTTATTTTTTGTGGACAATGGTTTAATCCTTTAAATATGCTGCACAAATCAGATTTAATGTGGAATGTTCCTGATAATCTGAGAAGCACAGAGCTGAATTCATTGCGTAACCCTGCTGCTGGACGTAACAGCATCAGAAAATACTCCTCTTAAAGTCTGAAAGTGGAAGTATTTGAAATTGGGAAATATGACATTCCTGCGCTGCACAAAAACAATGCCTAAACCTAAATGTAAATCTTTTGTGGTGGTTGAAAAACTCATAACAGGTTAAGAAAAAAAAAATTTTTTTTTTGTAAAATAATATTGTGCAAATGGTACAAAAGCATCATTTCTGACAAACCATTAAACCACACTTGGTTGGTTCAAGGTGAACTGGTCAGGCTGTAATCTCTAGGTTGTCAAGAAAGGAATGCTGTCAAGAAAGAAATATTGCGAGAAGTTGTTCTCATTACTGTACCATACGTTTGGTGCATTAAATTGTTTAAACATGATAGTAAATACGTTTATAATGTTATGACAATGTCTATTTAAAATAACTGCTGTCCGATTAAACTTTTTGTTCATCAAAGAAACCTGATAAATAGATCATTTTGAACAGCACAATTTCCATTTTTCAGGGATTGTACAGTGCAATAACTATTTTATACTAAATATGCAACATAATTGAACAATGTAATTTTTTTATGTATTAGTATTAAGAAATTTTTAAATTTCATTTGAAGTAATAGAGTTTTGCTTGATCAGTTGAACTAATTGTGAAATTATCCTATCAGTAGGTGCCTGAGTCAGGAGTATAGTAGGTAACTTAGGACAAACATAAATATTTATTTTATATAATAAAAATGATTTTTTTTTCAACTCAAAGCTTAAAGTTTTTATTGTTCAGAATATTGTTACCTAATGCCTTTGGTTAGCATCCTGATTAGCCTCCTTATATCAGGTTAGTGATAAACCTCCAACCCTAGGCTCTTTAAATTTACTCTAAAATCTCGACAAGTTCTTTCTTTTTAATTGATTAGTCTAGCTAGCGAGTGCCAACAGAACTCTCCACTGAAGTTCAGCCAGACTACTTTGCTAGCATTAGCGAACGCCTGCTAATAAAAGTTTTAGCGTCGCTGTTTTTGGCCAAGTGAGTGTCCCCATTGCTCTACGGTGATCCAAAGCGCTGGGCTTGGAGAGCCACAGTGTGTTGCCTCAGAAACCTCCAGGCGATGGGTCAGCAGGACCTGTGGAATGCCCGGCTTGGGTTTCCGGCTATTGTGCTCGGCCAGCACACTGGAGGTGAATAGCTCGACATTCCTCTGATGCCCCTCCCCCCCCCCACACACATGCTTGTGCCACGCTCAAACTTTCAGTGATATGCTGGAGTGACATCCCACAGAAAATAGGCATGAAGTGTGGAGGTCCAACAGCACACTATCTTCCTTGTGATTGTCCATTAACTGACAGTTGGATTCCCTATTTGATTTTCCAGACAGACTAAGCCTCTGACTTTTGCCGACTGTATTGGTGATGAGCTGCCTGTGGGATGGGAGGAGGCCTACGACCCCCACGTTGGAGCCTATTATGTTGACCACAATACCAGTAAGTTGAGCAAGATTCAGCCCACCTCACGCATGCACAGGAGTATAGTGTCTGATATGTGATTCTGTAGGTTTAAAAAGATTGTGTCATTTTTAATTTGACAAATGAAAACAAGGCTTTGAGAGACAAAACAGTTCATTCAGTGGCCCTCATTCAGGAAACACGACTAGAACAAATTTCTTTGTAAATAATTTGTTGCAAATGGCCAGTTTTTTTTTGCTATTCTAACTTTTTAACTGAAAAATTTGGATACACCTATCTAAGTGTTGTTTAATACACAATTATAGTATTGTACACAATTATAGAATTATAGAATGTATTAAAATTGTGGATTAGCTTTTCAGTTTTAATTTTTGTTGAAGTTTTAATAATTTTGTGATTTTATTGTTTAGTTTTTCTTTTTTTAAGTTTATTTTATTTCAGTTAGTTGCCAAGAGAGCATTTCTAATTTTTCAAGTTTTTGTTGTCGTTTTTGTTTTTTGTTTATTTAAGCTTTACTTCGTTTATTGAAAATGATTGTTAATGGTTTTAGTTAACAATAATGCATCTGATGAACACTTTTTTTTTTTTTTTTGCTGCTTAATATTTTTTTGGAAACTGTAAACATTTTCAGGATTCTTTGAGAAAAAGAAACTTAAAAGAACAGCATTTCTTTGAAATAGAAATCTTAGCAGCGAAAACTGTTTTCAGCAATAATAATAAGAAATGTTTCTTGAGCACCAAATCAGTATATTAGAATAATTTCTGAAGGATCATGTGACACTGAAAGCTGGAGCAATGATGCAGAAATTTTTTCATCACAGGAATAAATTACACTAAAATATAAAAAAAAATAAAACAAAACAGAAAACATTGCTTTCATTGCATTACTATTGTCATATTTTTTATCAAATAAATGCCGACTTGGTGAGCATGAGTGACTTCTTTTAAAAACATCACAAACTTTTGAACATTAGTGTATTTATAATTTGAATTACATTAAAAAATTTGAAACATTAAAAAAATCATAATGATTCCAAACTTTTGACTGGTAGTGTATGTATTCCATTAATTTCAAGATATTTTTATCGCTCCTTTCCACAGAGAGCACCCAGTTGGAGGATCCACGGGCCCAGTGGCAGCGGGAGCAGGAGCTCATGTTGCGGGATTATCTGAATGTGGTTCAGGAAGCGTTGAGCGCCCAAAAGGAGATCTACCAGGTCAAAGAACAGCGACTTCACCTGGCCCAGCAGGAATATCGGCAGCTAAATGACGCTTGGCGGGACAAGTCAACCTCACAGACTAGCTGTAAGACTTGAGACTCTATACCTGTGGCTGTCACTTAAAGATCGTTCTTATTTATGAGCTACTTGACACTGATTCTTGAGATAAAACAGGCTATAAACATGTTTGTGTATTAAGGAATTAGTTTGGATTAATCTGTTCAACATGTTTAGAATTATTCTTCTTTCACATTGTCATAAAATTTGTCACGCACTGTAGGTCAACAATGTGAAAAAAATTAATAAATATTATAAATAGTGCTGTCAAAATTAGTGCGTTAACGCAAATGTTTAATTTTTCCAGTTTATCGGCATTAAAAATATTTAATGCAGTTAACGCAGGGGCGGAGCTAGGGTTGGCCACTCCTCTGACAACTGCTTCTTCTGTTTCTTTTTTCTTGACAAGAATTGCGTTTATTTAGATGCAGAATGTCTTTATGACATTAAGGATTCATCTATATTTAATTTAGAATTTACTGTTTGATAACTTTATTCAATTTCTGTATATTTCATACTTGCTGAAGGGCACAGGAAAATATGACATTTATTATGATGGGTTTATGTGAAGATTGTTTTAAGTTCACTTAAATTAGAAGTTGTTATTTTTTAAAGTTTGATAAATGTTAAAATTGATAGCTCTCAATTATACTTTAATGTTGAATGGCTATAGTTAATGGTTAAATATTAGGGAAAAAAGAACAATTAACTAGAGACCTCAGTAGCATTGGTAATTTGGTATCAGTGATACTCGTCTTTAGTCATAAAAAAGATGCCATTAAACAAATATTAAAAAATATACTTTATGTTGTTTCTAGATTAATTTGAAGATTGAATGTGAAATTATTGCAATATAAAAGTATATTTAAAAACTTTAGTGTTAGGTTGGGATTTAAAAAAATTAATTTCAGAAAAAATGTGTGTGCAATTTTTTTTTTTTTTTAAATCGATTGACAGCACTAATTATAAATGTAGAGAAATCTTTAGGATGGTTTCAAACTGATTCCAACCAATTTATTCAAACAATTTTACAGTTTTTCTATGTCCTATCTATAGTCTACGGTATTTTTTTTCACTATGTCAAGAACTTTGTCACAGTTTTGATAACATAAAGAGAAAATCGAGTGTGAAGATTAAACACGTTTTGCCCCATGTCTCAAGAATCAAAGAACACTCATAATTAAAACCACCAAATCATCTGCGGAGATAAGATGGTGAGAGCTGCATGCTTAATTGATGGGGTTTTGCAATCTTGAATTCACTTTAAAATATTTGTGCAGCCCAACCGGCAATGACCTCACTCTGCAAACATCTTTTGCAAACTATTTTTTTATTTGAAATAAAACGCTATTATAATGGATGTAGATTTATGACACAGTCTGTAGCATTATTATTAGTATAAATCACTACGGAATTCCAGAGCTGTGCCGAGTGGTTTTACAGATAAGATAAAGCTTTTGAACTCTTATCTTTCCTACAGTAAATTCCAGATCCTCATCAAGCAGTAAATATGACCCTGAAATCCTCAAAGCGGAGATTGTTACAGCAAAAAGCCGGGTAAGAAGCTCCTCCACCTAACATGGAGCCTTTGATTATTTGCTGTGAATGCTCTCTTGTTTATGTAAGACACAAATTGGGTGTTATCTTTGCGGCACTCCATACTTCATGGATTTCGGATGTGATGATAAGAAGCGAGATTACGCTTAAAGCCAAATATAAGATGTCTTGTAATTATGCAAGTGTCTCATTCATTCACCTGCTCACTTTCTCTCTCTTGCTGTCTTTTGTTCAGGTAAATAAGCTGAAGAGAGATTTGGCCTGTATGAGGCAAGAACTCCTTTATAAGGAGCAAGGCTTTGAGACATTGAAAGAGTAAGTGTAACCTGACCTCATTGCATGATCACGTTCCAGACAACTGATCGCTTCCTTGTTTAAACTTATTCCAATCTAAAACCACTTTGTCTTTGTGCAAGACAAAAACATATCTTATCTCTTGGCATTTTATGAGCCCATTGTCACTTTATTGTGATGGAGCAATTTCACATTTGGTTTGTCTGTGGTTGTAAAAGTTGATATTTTTACTATTTTTCAGAACATTATGCACCTCAGTGTGAAGCTATTCATATTTCATATTATTTTATATCATGGTTGATGGCTAGTAGACTAGTTCGGTGATTATAAATTGGTGATTCTTAAATTTGTTTCTGAGGCCCTGTTTACACTAGTGCGTTTTCGCTTTAAAATGGCATTTTAAAATGAAAACAATCCTCATCTACACTGGTGTTGTCACTGCGTTCAGAAACGATCTCCATCCACACTACACAACCGAAAACATGTCACGTGTCCATTCATGCAGGTGCAACAATGACCATGACTTTATTGTTTACATGGTTGTCAAGGATACGCAGAGCAATTGTGGGCAGCCATGCCATCATTTTCAAAAGTCTCCGTTTTGGTCCATTTACACTGAAACGCAACCCTGGAGTTTTCAAACTAAAACGGGGTGTACGGCGTTTTCGAAAGTCTCCATTTTCTACTAGTACTTAGGGGTCATTGATCTCATTGCATGTTTTTGATTGGCTAAAAAGAACCCATTCATACGAGTCATCTGTTTATGAATCAGACTACACTGGTGGCTTTGTATATTTGTTTTTGCATGTAATCGACAGGCGTTTCTTGCCTTGATTTTACGAGACAGTCTTGTTTACAATCTTGAGGTTTTAAAGGGGTCATATGATGCTATTTAAGATCATTATTTTGTGTATTTGGTGTAACAGAATATGTTGACATGCTTTAATGTTCAAAAACACATTATTTTTCAAATACGGTACATTATTGTAGTTCCTCTATGCCCCGCCTCTCTCAAAAGTGTTGTTTTCTACAAAGCCCCTCCTTCCAACAAGTGCAGTCTGCTCTGATTGGCCAACTGACCCAGTGCATTGTGATTGGCCGAACACCACAAGCACGAGTCGGAAATATAACGCCCCTTACCATAATCGCAAGCTTCACCTTTCAAGTTAGTTTTATCAGTTCAAGCCCGAAAGGGGAACAGAGTCACGTGACAGACGCAGTGATGATGCTCGTATGTATTTGCAGTACACAAGCCGCAGTTAAGACGATTTCTGACAGGCTGTACAAGCCGCTGTGATGTGACCCTGTTACCCTCACACATACATACACACACACACACACACACACACACGTGTTACGTGCAAAACTCCGCATTTGAACAGTCAATAGCAAATACTTGAACTAATAACAAAACATACTTACAGTCGCTGATTCAGAAGCGCCAGATTGTCATAGCAAAGTCGGAATTGACCCTTTTTTGTTTTTTTAGAAATAGCCTTCGTGCGTAGCCAGCCTTGTACTCTACTAAGTTAACGAAACTGTCGTCCATAAAATGCGTTGCACAAATTCGAACATTTGGGTTGTGCTGTTGTGTTGTAAACAAATCTTAACCAATGATTCCTAATTGCATCTACTTTCGGAAGGCCAAATAAAGTGCTTTTGCTTTCGCATAGAAACACACAGCGTCTCCCTGACATGGCTGCATCAACACTAACTGCGGTTACTGAAACCACGCCTTCTTTCTTTGCGTGAACATTTGGGAGGCATTACGCAAATATTTCCACATCGTGATGTAGACGTGGGGGTGTGTTTGAATGAGCCGTTTTAGGGGGCGTGAACGAGTGTTAACTTTTATGAAGAATATCTCTTTGGGTTTGAGACTTTAGTCTTTGCAACTTTAGTGATCTCATCTATGCACGAACAGCTTGTAACACTTCAAAGAGAAAGGAAAACTTGAAATCGCATCATATGACCGTATCATATGATCATATGATCATATCACAGATACCTTTAAGAGTTGATATCGTGGTCATTCAAATGAAGTCCACAATTAACTGGAAAACAATTCTGTTGACGGCATGGAAAAACAATACTATAATGCAAATAATAAAATGTATGATTACTATATCTTTGGTTGTTTATGGCAAAGGCTGTCTGTTTTGTAAAATTATTTTGGTTCTAATCTCATATTTTGACTTTTGTGACAGTTTTACCATAATGACTGTTACTCGTAAGTGCACATTAGCAAACTTTCAGTGAAATTTTCAAAGCTCATTGTCGTAACAAGTTAACAGTGTAGCTATGTACAAAGCAGAGTTTGCATAGAGATCACTTTCAGACCAAGCTGCTTTCTGCTGGTCAATTTTCCACATGACCAACTTGAAACTGAATCTCTGAATCTTCATTCGTGATTTACCTCATACAAAATTCCTGATTGCATGCATTCCCATTGAAATGGCTGGATTTCAGCCCCAGAAATTTGCTAAACAATGGCAATTGTGACCACACCTTTGACAAGCTCTGTGAATTAAGAATCCAGAAAAAAATAACCTAAACAAACATGTCAGACCTCAATAATAGACCAGTCCATTACTGAATCACTAGTCGACCCTTCTGACCACCCCTGCTTCATATCAGGAGCTTAAAAATGTTCAGTCCTTGTTTTTCCACCTGTAATTACTCAAGATATTTTTCCCGCAGGGCTGTTTTAGGAAGCCGCTGACTTAAAGCTTTGCATTGGGCTCTTTTTGTATGTGAAAGGGCGTTGAGATGCTGGGCTGATTCCTGTTGACTGCCTCTCTTTCGTTCTCTTGCCCAGAGGAATGTGGACTAACCTGTAGCTCAGGTCTGCACATGACTTACCGATGACTTGCTTTACATGCCCACTTCTGCTAAACAGAGCCCCCCCTCCCATATTCTTGCCTCTAGTGGAGCTTGTCATTCCAGGAAATTGCAAACAAAGCATTCAACAGAGATATATTAGAAAGTTTCTCTGTTAATGCATTCTGTGGGACCTCATGCCTCGCTCAGGTGACTGGGTGACAGGCGTCCTGCCTGCGGGTTAGCAAACATTTCAGCGACAAACTTTTGCACGGAGTGAACCCTTGTATTATTTTACTGTTCTTGATGGTTCATATTACTGCTATGGTGGTTTGGTAGTATCCATAACTAATTGCTCAGAGTATCAGTTGGCTTCAAATATGGGGAAGCATTTTAGGGCAGTTCTCAAACAGAGATACTTTGGTAGTCATGCATGTGATTGACAGCCAGTTTCAGCAGGAAGTATGTTAGGAGTTTTATTTGTTTTTGTGAATTGATTCATTCATATGGTTTGTTTCAATTAACTGTTTATAGGGTTGAACAAATAATCAAACACTTTGTCTTTCATCAGAATTGATCACAAAGTTCAGGGGACTCGTGCCCCAGTGAAAAGGATCTACAACATCCCTGGGGCACGAGTCCCCTGTAAAGAATCGCTATGCCCATGTAAAATATTATTGGTAAATCTTTGTATGTCATTGAAAATTATGATGTATACTGACTTGAGAATCACTTTTTCTGATAATATTTCGCCAAAAGTTTTTTTCAGCTGTTTAGAGCTAGTGATCTCAGATTTTCAAATGATCTAATCGGTCAAACAGGTTTGCAAAAAGGTTTGGAATTGTTGGTGATTCAGTGTGTTTCATTAAGACAGTACATTCAATAAAATAAAAATAGTAGCGCAGTATTTTAAATGCTTAATTCTTTATTTTACAATTTAAAAAAAATTTAGTTTTATGCTTTTATTTAGTAGTAGTAATCATCATCATCATTTTATTTTACAATACAAAAGATGAGTCATGTTCCAAATAAAGTGACTCTCAGAGTTAAGCGAATTCTGAGTGTGATGTGAATGATTCAACTGAATAAACAAAAGAAACTTGTTCAAAAGAACAATTGGGTTGATTCACAATTATTGCAAATTGACTTTTTTGTTTTACTTTGTCTTTCATCAGAATTGATCACAAAGTGTCCAGTGCCTCACATGGCTACAAACTGCATGAAGCCCAGGCCATCCTGAAGGAGGTGAAGACCATTAAAGATGCCATCAGCTCTGGGGAGAAGGAGAAACAGGAGCTCATGCAGGTAAAAATGAAGCTTGATCTCTGTGAACCTTAAGTCAGTTCTCAGTATATTCTATGAGCAGTGACACCCTGAATGAAGCATTTAAACATTGCCTAGGTCACAAAAGGTCAAAATGTTACACCTTGACAATGTTCTGGGAACACATTCCTACATTCTTTCATCATTGTGGAGAAATTTTTGTCTCAGTTCCAGGTGTACATATAAGCGTAGACAGGCCAGTGATACTCTATAATGGCTAAGTACACACTAGAGAAGTAGGCAAACAATCTATCCAAATAAAAACCACAGTGAAGTGCTCTACTCGCTGCATAATTATAGCCAATCTATTTGTCATAATAAGCTAATGTGTTTAAGCGGATAGGAGTGGTTGAGTAAGGTGGGGCTTCACAGTCACAAACACATACTTTTACCGACGTTATTTGTCTTTTACCCCCACAAAAATGTGTATAAATATTTGACATAATACAGTTGTGTATATGCATATAGAACCAGGACACTCGAACTTTGTGAGACAGTGCTTTTTTAAGCTTTTCAAAAATTTTCTATTCATATCTGATTTTTGTTGTTGATGTGTTGGGGGATTGGGGTCACAATATTACTGTTTGATTGCATTTTTAATCAGATAAATACAGACTTGTTGAGCATAAGAAACATTCAAAAAAATCTTACTCACCCAAACTTTTGAACATAATGTACATACTGTACGCATGTACTACCTTGCTATCTTTAACTGTAAACTTTTAACTGACTTTTTTTTCATGGCAAAATGATCAAATTTTAAAATTTAAACTTTCAAAAAAAGTTGAAATTGACAAAATGTACAGTACATATACATGATGTCATGAATTCAGATTACAATTTATCCTCGAAAAGTAAAAGAGGATAGAATGCAACTCAATCCAAAATGTACACCGCATTATGTGTTTCAGTAATGATACTGACAAAAATATGAGCAAGTTTATTATTTGATTATAATAATAATTGATGTAATGTGTCAACGGGTGAATGTGAGGATCCGTTTGTTTGATCCGCGTGTTTGCACTAGCATCGCAGAGTGTGAAGTTTCCTTGTTTGCATAATGTTTTGTTAACCTGCTGCTCTTGAATGTAGGCCTAAAGAAAATATTTGGTTATGTACTCTTTGCGTCCTTACCGTAATGTACAAATCTGGTTTTACTGGAGGCTTAAATTTCGTCAAGTTTGCTTGTGTGTTGTTTATGTAATTGGACTCATGCTTGTAGTAACGCAAATTCAAAGAAGCCAGTGAAGACAAAGTGTTTTGCCTTCCTTTGGCCTCCTGTTTTGAGGCCCTATCAAAATTCAGCCTCCTTTTAAAAAATTATTGTAAAATTCCAAGTTATATATATATAATTGCGAACACATACAAAAGTCTGGGTTTTTGAAAGAAGTCTCTTATGCTCACCAAGGCTGCATTTCTTTGAAAATACAGTAAAACAGTAATATTGTGAAGCGTTATTAATATAGTTTTAATTCATAATAGCTTTCATATATTAAAAAATTGTGTGATTGCAAAGCTGAATTTTCAGTAGCCATTACTTCAGGCTTAAGTGTCACATGGTCTTTCAGAAATCATTCTGATGAGCTGATTTGATGCTCATTTCTTATTATTATCAATGTTAATAATGCTGCTTAATATTTTTACAAAATTACTACAAAATTGACCGTTCGCAAAACCCGCCCACCCTTAGTTACTGTTGCCATGACCGACAAACAATGCCGCTCTCACACTACACACATGTTCTCACGCAGTGAAAAATACATCGCAGAGCAAAGAGGAAACTGACAAAACACCAACAGAGAAGACAGCGCAGGTTACTTCTGATGCGAAACAAGGTCTCAGGACCCTCAGCTTTTAAACTGTCATTTTTATAGAAATTCAAACAATAAATACCGTTTTGTGGCTCTTCAATGTGTCGTGACAGATCGCTGTATTGCCTCAGTTCAAACACGTGAACCGATCGTCTTTTCATATTTACTTAAAGCACGAAATAAACATGAATAAACATCAGAAAGTGTTTTATTTCAACCGCGGAACACACCATTTTTCAAGTTTAAGTCCACCGAAGTTAATCTGCTCTCCTGTCTGATTTGTGGTTAAGGCTAACGTTAGGATACAGCTGCGGCTACTGGGCATGCGCATTTACATATTTTCCGAGCCGACAATATAACGTGAAACCTATGAAAATGGTTTTAAAAAGCACACAGCGCCATAGTTTCATCACTTTAGAGTGCCGCACTGACGGTCTTTTTGCAGTAAAGGACCTGTCATAGTTTACTGAGGGGGAAGATGACATGAAGCGAAGCCAGGTTAGCTGCATTTTAAACAGATGAGCGCACATGTGCACATACAGCTCCCGATCGGGACGAAGTTCACGGGATTTTGTCCACAGAATGATAAGAGCACACGTTTTCACATATTATTTTATTATTTAACACTCAGTATTTAACTTAAGCGCTGCAAGCCATGCATACAGCGCCGGACATGACAGGTTTTCTGGTACACAAAACAAGTATTTAAAGGAATACCTTAGTTTATTGCCGTTACCGTAGCAACCAACAACAGCAAAGCTTAACCCTCCGCACATATTTATATTTAGTTATATTGAAAAAGTTTCAATTCAGTCGATCTTTTTTACCCCGTTTTAACATGTATTTCTATGGAGACCTGTCGTAGCTGTCGGGCAAGATGGCGGATAGCAGCGGCGGCACATAATCTCTGCGTTCTGATTGGTCAGATCGCCTGTCAATCAAGCTCTTTGCGAACGGTCAATTAATTGAAATGTATTTGATTGAAATTTTTTCTTTAAAAAAACAAAACAAAAAACACTTTCTGACCCCAAACGTCTGAATGTTATTGTACATTTGGCAGATGGAGTCTTCCCAAATGTCACTGTAGTGTTTAAGCTTTCAGAGAGCAGCTTTTCTGTTCTCAGTAAGCCTAAGCTGACCTCATTTTTCATTGGGTATTATGCCTTCTTGTTTTTCCTTTTCTTTGTCGTCTTTTATTTCTTTCTTTCTTTCCAACTTTTCCCTCACACTGTTCCACGAGCATATGGAGAGGCAGGCGGTGCTAAATAATGCATGCCCCCCGCTGCAGCTGGCAGACTTCTTCAATCATGCATGTGCTTGCCCGTTACATGCTCACTCATAGCTTTGTGTTGCTTTCTTGCAAATAAACTCTCGTCCCTGTAGTCTCACTGCCTCTCATTGCTCATCACTTAATAATCACACAGGTAACTTCAGTTCTAACATAGAAGGTGTCAGACAACTGAATTATGCTTAAGCCCCTGTTGGCAGTTGTTATCTCAGAAATGTTCTGAATGTGCTATCTGCAAACAATATCTGTGAGAGAACAGAAAATAGAGGTCAAAGATTTTCTGACCTCACTTAAAGGTGAAATATTGCAAAAAGGGACAAAATCACAGGCTGACATCTGATTATGGTGTTTCTTTTAGAAACTGGCTGTGCTGAAGGATGGTTTCCAGTTGGATTATGGCTCTCAGTCTGACCTGTGGGCCAGCAACCCGTCCTTGGCCAACTCAAACCTCTCTCTGCCCCGCCTCTACTCAGACGCCGAGTCTCAAACGGACGTACCTGCTGAGGTGAGAGACAGCCTTCAGAGCTGGGTTTTACATGGTTGTAAATGATGAATGACTGTGGTGTCTTTTAGTGGTTTCACAATGTGCAAGTCATTTGTTGGGTAAAATGTCTTTTAGAATTTCAGAGATTTTTATTATTTGTTGAAATTGTTATTCTTTTTGATTTAGTTTGTATCAAACTCAAATAAACTGGCTGAGAAGGTACGACTGAGCCTGAAATATGAGGAGGCAAAAAGAAGGTATGTGTTTTACTTCTGAATTTCCTCCTAAATTAGTAGTTTTTAACTAGTGGTCAATCAAGTTTTTCAATCAGTGATGCCAGTATTTGCAGAGCAGGAGGACTTATGGTTGATATAATGTTGAAAAAAGTATATATATGATCAAGAGGTTTGATACCATAATGAAAATCTGGGATCCGAAATGTAATCTAAACCTGGAAATAAACTGAAAGTTTAAAAAAAAAAAATTAAAACAAAGAAATAATATGTATGAATAAAATATTTAAGCTTTTGCACAATATTTGAGTCACTTATCAAATAAGCAAGAGGGCAACATTCCAAATTCCAAGGAAGAAGTGTCTTATGCTCACCAAGGCTGCATTTGTTTGATCAAAAATACAGTAAAAACAGTAAAATAAAGTTACATGTACAAACAATTTATAATAACTGTTTTGTATTTTAATATTTTCTGAAATGTAATTTATTCCTGTGCTGCCAAAGCAGAATTTTCAGCAGCCATTATTTAAGCCTTCAGTGTTACTTGATCCGTCAGAAGTCATTCTAACATGCTGATTTGGTGCTCAAGAAACATTTCCTATTATTATCAATATTGAAAGTTTTTGCTGCTTTATTTTTTTGTGGAAATCATGATTTTACTACCATTCAAAAGTTGTAAAGATTGTAAGTAAACAATAATTAGTACTTCTGTTTAGCATGGTCATTGCTAGATAAAAAGTGACAGTATAGACATCTATAATCCCCCCCCCCCCAAAAAAAAAATAAAAATAAAAATGCTGTTATTTTGAACTTTCTATTCATCATAGAATTATAAAAAAAGTATGATGGTTTCCACAAAATTACTAAGCAGCAAAAACTGGTTTCATCATTGATAATAATGACAGCCAATAATTGAGCAGCAGTCAGAATATTTTAAAATATATTAAATACAGTACTGTTTTACTGTATATTAAATTAAATAATGCAGCCTCAGTGAGCGTAAGAGACTTCATTCAAGAACATATTAATTATTCCAAAAGTTTGACCTGTTCACGTTCACATACACACACACACTTTATGTATGTATATATATATATATGTATGTATATATATGTACACACACACACACACACACACACACACACATATACGTGCATACATACATACAATATATTGCCAAAAGTATTGGGTCGCCCCCTTCTAATGAATAGGTTTGACTACTTTAGTACTTTCCATGAGTATAAATCTTAATGTTTAAGCATATAATGATATTCTAGGGAATTGTGTGCTTCTAATTGGTGTGACTGTAAATGCAGACCTTGAGCCAAAAACTCATCACCAAACACCAATGACTTGTACATATGGGTTCAGTCATTTTAGACACTTCCAAAACTGTTGCAACAGAGATGGAAATACAATTTTTAAATACATGAATTATGTTCCCATCGTTGTTGCTACAGATTTGGAAGTGCATTTTTCTGTTCTAAAGAAGGGGGTGTCCCAATACTTTTGTCTATATAGTGTATGTACAAGTCATTGGTGTTTGGTGATGAGTTTTTGGCTCAAGGTCTGCATTTACAGTCACACCAGAGGTGTTAAACTGGGATTAGGACTTGGTTTTATGCAGACCAGTCAAGTTCTTCCACACTGACTGAATCAATCATTTTCTTTTTGAACCTTGCCTTATACACAGAGGCATTGTCATGTTAGAATAGAAAAGGGTCCTGTCCAAACTGTTGCTATAATATTAGAAGCACACAATTTCCTAGAATATCATTATATGCTTTAACATTAAGATTTGTACTCATAGAAATTACTAAAGTAGTCAAACCTGTTCATTAGAAGGGGGTGACCCAATACTTTTGGCAATATAGTGTATAAAGCTGAATAGGATTTTGAAATCAACCAATTGCTATGTTTGTCTATGACAATAGTTTAATGCTTAACTTTCTTTACATTGCCTTATTCATTTTGCTGCCATCAGGATTGCAAATATTGAGGTCCAGATTGCTAAGCTGGATAGCGAGGCGTGGCCAGGCCTTCTGGACCCAGAGAGAGATCGCCTGATCCTCATCAACGAGAAGGAAGAGCTGCTAAAGGAACTGCAGTATGTAAGGCCGTGCAAGCGCGCACCAAGCGATGCAGAGAAGATCGAGTCTGAAAAGAAGCGACTCGAGAAGGACCTGCAAGCTGCACGGGACAACCAGAGCAAAGCACTGACCGAGAGGTAAGATGGATAACTAGGGCAGCAGAGTTCAATGTATTTGGCTCTGGTAGTATTTTTTTTCAGTCATGCTACTGAACCATAGAATCAGAATGCGATGTTCTTGCAGGTCTTTAAGGTTCCTACGATCTTCGAAGAAATTGATTTTCTTTTTTTCATTTTTTCCATTTATTCTTTGTTTTAAAGTATTTCTTCAGCTATAAAGAAATGAACAAACAAATAAATAAGATCCTTTATCCAGCCATTGCAAATGATTGTAAAAGTCATGGGAGATTCTTGTAAATTTATTAGCCAGAACGTGTGGGAACGTGGATCGCCCGTGGCAGAATTTGATGTTTTGATCTTTAACCACTAGGCTACACCATCCACTTAGTATACTACAGAAATAAAGGTCTGACCTAAAGTTTTTTCCCTTTCCTTGACAGCACGTTAGAACAATTTACCTGAAGCTTAGATATCCATTCTAATGTGGACAATAAAGGTGTAATTATTGTGGAAACACAACAGGGCACTCATCTTGGACACTACAGCTGTGCTCTCAAAACATTGGTGTCAAGGAAAATCTACTAAATAATAATTAATCAAACTTAACTTTGAAAGCCTCTTTCAGAACTTAAAAAAATGTTCACTAAAAGCTTGGTGTGCAATATTTAGCATTATGCAAAACGAGAAGCACAGCAGTCACTTAGTCCATCATTTACTTTACTGCAGGCCCCATCCATTACAACTGCACAATTTGGTTTTGTAAATCTATAGCTAAAATGGCAGAAGTAGAACGTCATGTATGCAAATGATTCATAATCGTCTGCTGGTTTACTGCTTGTGGTTTGTAGCGAGTCTTGCACCCTTAGAAGAGGCACCTGTGTTTTGAGATCGGGTTGCCTAGGTGAGAGAACCAATTAGGCTTTTTTTTGCCTGACTCACTATCTTTCATTCTCTCTCTTTCTGTTGGTCTTTTTCTCACTCGTTCTCTCAGTTATTTGAACAGGGTCCTTGTTCTCTACTCTAGATACTGTATCTTCGTTTAGCTTGGCGTTCAGCGCTCTTCCTGTAACCTGAGCAGCACAAACGCTGGATCTAGGTTGAACACAATGGGTGCCTTCTTCAGCGCTGCCGTTTAATAACAAACCAACATCATTTTATTAGACCCACAGGAAGACTATAGAGACACTGTATAATAATATTCAATTACTTAATAAATATTATTTAATATATAAAAAATACATGTCGATGGTCAAAAGAGCCCATCACATAGTCTCTTTAATATTGTCATATTATAGTTTTCAAATCATTGTCCTTAACTTCTTGAAAAGTAAGTGCCCACTTCTCTTGTTAAAAACACACTTGGTCTGTTCTGTTCCAATTCCTAATCCCAATAATGAGCAATTGTCACAAAGTTCTATCTGTTGCTTTGTTCAGGTTAAAGCTGCACTATAGAAGAAACAAACTAGTGAAGGAGCTGGAAGAGACGGTGAGGTTGGCGTCTTCCCTGCACACCCAGCTGAAAAGGTATTCTCCAACCCTGCCATTTAAATAAAATAGACAATACAAATGACACTAATATTGACTACATGTTTAATTTTTCTGTCTGTTGGCTAATCAGGATGCGACAATGTTAATTATCCTATACGATAAATGTGTAAATACATTCATATTAATGCCACTCTTGTCAATAAACAATAAACAGCTGTTATATAAAATTTAATTTAAAAGAATTATTCAAATTCTGTACTGTTTTGTCTAAATAAAAATGCAACATTAAAAAAAGTCAAATCACTAATTTTAAATGCTATAAGTTAAATTGGACATTATATATATATATATATATATATTATTGACGTAATATTTAGAATATTATAGAATAATTTAATTTACTCACTCTCATGCTCTCATGTCATTTTAAACCCATAACACATTTGTTCATCTTTGGAACAAAAAAATATTTTTATTATTATAACAGATATTTGTAATATTCTCATTTCTCAGAAAAACAAAACAGAACAAAAACAAACTGTCCATCCATTAAATGTTCATGCAACCAAAATTTTCAGGCTTCAAAAGAGAAAAAATGTAACTTGTAAATGTAAGTATTTTATTGTGCAGTTTTGAATATCAGCAGGAAGGGGAAGCTGCATGTCATAAAAACTTTTCCTCACTGTATATGATGTAATGACTTTGCAATCAGAATGCTCAAACTTATCCAAAGAATCAGAGTTCTGAAGTTATAAAACGATGCAACCGAACGCACTGGTAACTTAGTAACAATAGCTTTGCATTTACTTTTTATTTTGACTAATGCCTAATTCATCTTCAGCATCTAGTTAAGGCACATCAAAGGCATGTTGTATGGAGGAACAGTCCCTTGTGTGTCTAATGAGCCTTCCATGCCTTAATTAGCATGTTTGCTTTAAAGCAGAATGCATTTGATGTTAAGACTTGAAATAGAGTAGAATGAGACGATATGGGGGGGGGGGGGGAGAAAGAAGCGTGAACTGGAGCTGCTTTCTGAATAACTTCCCTGCTGTCCTTCTGTCCCTCCTGCTGTCTCTTTCCATCAACGTCAAAATTCCAGTCTGTCAGCCAGCACGCTGTCATGTTCCTCAGGCAGCAGCCGTGGATCGTTGACTTCCAGCCGAGGATCCCTGGCCACCTCCAGCTTGGGCTCCACTTCCTCTCTCAGCTTCACAGACATCTACCTGGAGCAGCCTGAACTGGGTGACCCTGACTTCCAGAACAAACTGGACTCTATTTTGCAGGAGGGAAGCACCTCTGGCTACAGGCCCTCCAGCTCCATCACCACCATCCATGAGAACGTGGTCTCATCCTCCTCCAGGCAAGTTGGTAGTGGGCCAGGGATGGGCCAGAGAACCCAAGTACTGCGGCTGTCAGAGACACCTCACTCCATGAGCTCCCTGTCCCCGCGTTCCTCTCTGTCTTCCCTCTCTCCTCCTTGCTCACCCCTTGTTACCGATGCTTCCTTCCTGTCGGGAGAGGCCTTCTCTGGTCCGGCCTCACAGTTAGATTTAGATCTGCAAACCAGGCTGATGGAACTACGGTTAGAAGAGGACCACCAACAGGGTGCAGTAGAGTCTTTGAAAGGTACATGGCTCTTTCCATGAACAAAATTTTATTATGTCTTACTGTATGTATTATTATGCGTTACTGATATTATTATGTATTACTGATAGTTGCCTTTTAATTCTTGCCATGTAAAAGGTTATTATTTATAGGTAAGTTAACTAAAGGATTAATCGACTGATCAGAAAATAATCTAGCCTACAGGTCAATCGTAAAAGTAAGCATTAGCTAAGTCGAATAAACTGGAGAAAAACAATAGATTATTTGTAAAATAACTAGAGGATAATTTGACTAAGAAAAGTAGATTAATTGTAAAAATTAATCTTGAAAAAATTAATGTCAATAAATTTGTTTTCTTTTTTGGAAGTGGTATAAAAGAAAAAAAAAAACAAAAGAAAGAAAGAAAGAAAAAAGCATTTACATGAAACCAAAATGAATAAAAAGAGTAAATTTCTAGAAATTCTATAAGATTTTTTCTTGCCTTTTCCATGGTAACTTTGTCATCCGCAATCCAGAATTCCATCTGAAACTAGAGAACCCCTCTGAATGTCTAGTACGATAGGGTAGATTTACAGCTCACTCCCAACTAGCCCAGCAGGTGAACTCACTCAAGATCAGGAACCTAACACCCATCCAGAGTGACGTGGTGTCACATTTCTACTCACCCCTTTTCTGTGCCTGCAGATGCTGTTACGCAAACAAGGATGTCTGGGCCGGGATCGAAGAAGGCAGGAGTAACGTCAGCAGTGTCTGACGAATCAGTAGCAGGCGATAGCGGGGTATACGAGCCCTCAGAGAAAAGGTAGACCTCTAGAGTTTTGTTATCAGTTAGTTTCATCACAGACCCTGATTCAGATAGTAAAATGGTGCTGTTCATTCCCACAGGTCGGGGCTTCCTGTTGAGCAACAGCTGGGTTATGATGACGGGAGCTCAGCAAGCAGTGCTCAGATCAAACTCGGCCTGAAGTATGAAGCAAAAGACAAGAGGTTCACAGTGTTCGTAATGCAGCTCTCCAACTATAGCGCACTCTCCCTGCCAGCCAACCAGAACATGTGAGGATTGCGCTCTCTCAGCCTGCTTCATTTAAAGTTGATGGAGACATTAATTTTAATCAGCAGGATGTAATTTTGATGAAGCATCTCTGCTAGGGAAATGGGCTGGGTTTTACAAATGGAATTAACCCATTCAATAGTTGTCAAATGGTAATATAAAATGAAGGAATTGATTCACAGATGCTTTGCAATTCTTTCTCAAATGATTCTGGATCAGTCCATAAAAATAATTAAATGTGACAGAGTTAAAGGGATAGTTCACCCAAAAACGAAACGTTCACCCTCATGTTGTTCCAAACCTGTAAGACCTTCGTTCATCTTCGGAGCACAAATTCCGAGAGCTCTCTGACCCTCCCATAGACAGCAAGGATCCTAACATGATCAAGGTCCAGAAACATAGTAAGGTTAAAAACGGTCGTTAAAAACGTTGTTTACATATGTGATACTCTCCAAAATGGCGCCAGGGTGACGTGGAGGAGACGAATTGTTGAATAAAGTCATTATTTTTGTTTTCTTTGCGCACAAAAAGTATTCTCGTAGCTTCGTAAAAATTAGGCTTGAACCACTGATATCACATGGATTATTTTAACAGTGTCCTTACTACATTTCTGAGCCTTGATCGTGTTAGGATCCTTGCTGTCTATGGAGGGTCAGAGAGCTCTCGGAATTCATCAAAAATATCTTAATTTGTGTTCCGAAGATGAACGAAGGTCTTACAGGTTTGGAACGACATGAGGGTGAGTAATTAATGACAGAATTTTCATTTTTGGTTGAACTATCCCTATAATGATTCCTGTGTACATATCAGACAGACATTTTATTATGGCTTTTATGTGTAATATTTACAATTTATCAAATATAATGCCTCTGTACTTTTGCTGAAAAATGAAGATGCCTTGAGAATTATTTTGGAATTTAATCTCAACATTGTATTGAATCATTTGATTCCTAAACCCAAGGTTGTTTTTTCCCCACACCCATTTTTTGGAGTTAAAACGCTCTAAGACTTGTCCTGTGCCCATCTCTCATACAAAAGCCAACTCTGATTGGAGGTTCTGTTGGATTTCATCTACTGCAGATATATCCGTGTGGTGGTACTGCCGTGCTCAGAACCCGTCCGCTGCCTGTTCCGCACCCACGGGGCTCTGCCGCAGGAACCCTTAGAGTTTAAGGAAGCGTTTAGCCTGCAGATGTCCTCCACTGCTCTCAGACAGAAGACTCTACGTATTGATGTCTGTAGCACCAGCAAGGCAGGTCGAGAGGACTGTCTAGTAAGTATCTCAGTGATGATGCCTAAATACAGTCATATAATGATATGTGAATATAGGCCTGGGTTATTCAGTTGTCGTCTTTTTTCTCTTGAAAGTCTGGTGCTCAGATCAGTTTGGCTGATGAAGAGTATTCAGAGGAGTGGTGCACCAAGTGGTACAACCTCCTCAACTGCACATACATGCCAGAAATGGATGGAAAGCACAAGGAAAGAGAGGTCTCTGTTCAGCAGGATCTGGTAAAACGAACACACACACACACACACACACAAAAAATCCTCAACTCATTTTACCTCATCACAGCCAAATGCCTTTCTAATATTTCTTGGAATTGGTCTTGCCAAACTGCTAAGCTTATTGAGGAACAAGGAGCCTTCATTAATATTATATTTGTTTCTTTCATCATTCAGATGAAGAAATGGGTTCTTTCTTCCCCAAACGGTCCTTTCTGGTCTTTAATACTGTTGATGATCAAATTACATAGAATTAGTTGCTTCGCTTTTTATCAGCTGTTTCGAATTTACAAACAGCCTGTTCTGTTAAGATGGATTAAGGAAATGTAGTTGCATTTTACTGTCACTTTCCACGAATAAGGTACAAAATAAGGCCTGGGGCTCTCACGATTTGTGTGTTACTTTCTCAAAATTAATATTTTGTTTGATTTTAATTGTTGGATGCAATGGAGAAGGTCAAGACCTCCGAGTTGGGACTGACCAAACTCAACATTTTAATATACATTTTAATACATTTCATTCTAATGCTTTTTAAACAAAAATGGGACATGAATTTTTGCCCTATTAAAGGACCGTAAAAAAGTGCCTCATTTACATTTAATCGTTTTACCAGATGCAGTTTTTCCAAAAGAACTTACAATTAGATAAAAAGGTCTAGTAAATGTCTGGTAAATTTCAGAAAAGCCATAATATAATATTTTTTGGTTTGTTTTGTTTTAAATACATGATCTTCATCTCTTGATTTATTTGTAGGCTCCCGGCACCTCAGAGGGCACTGTTGCACGCCTGGAGAACGCTCCTCTGGAGGACTGGTATGTTACCTGCCACAACTTGTATAATAAGCTTTAATCCTGTTTAGCACAGCTGTCAACTTGACAGTATGTCAGTGTGACTCTGGGTTTCATATCACATCCAGTATCCCACCCAGCATCCACACGAACAATTAACAAGCTCTTTGGATCTCATATTCCATCTCTTTCTTTTCCAGTCCCTTTTTTCCTATTGAACGACCTCCTTTCTGCTGTCTCGTGGGAATTCATCACTGTGTGATGGCACACGATGACTCACTTTTCCTGATGTTTGATCTGCTCTGCCAAAATTACATTAGTAACGTAAACAGGATGAACAACTAATCCAAGTGCAGTGCCTGAGCAATACTGAGCGGCATTATTCTCTCATGCCATTTTCTGGACTCTCTTGTGATTGCTTCTCAGTAAATTATCTCACCGTGCCACATGTTGATTGGCTGTAGGGCAGTCTCATGATTATAACCAAAACTGCACTATAAGACCTGATTGTTTCAGATGACGATTCAACCACAACCACCTGTCATAGAACTTAAAAACAAAAACAGGAATGTGACATGGCTGCATTTTTCAAGAGCATTTCCACCCTTACGCGCACTTGTTTCTGAAAGGTTGCAGACTAGATAAGTGAAAGTGTTGCTCTTTTAGGAACATTACGGTTTGACTCAACCATGTCACAGCAATTTCGGTTTAATTTGGAGCACTGTGACTTTCAGTACTGATGGGCTGAACAATGTCAAACAAAAACATACATTAATTCATTTTTCTATATATTAATTCATTTTTCTATAAATTTCATATTTTCAATGTGGATTCAACTTAGAATCTGCTGCATTGACCAAAATAAAGGTGCTTAGTTTTTGGAAGTGGTGCTTACACATTGCTACATTATCCTTGCCCCTTAAAAGTTTTTTTAAAAGTGAAAACTAAATTAATTAACAGAGAAGTGGCTGTAATTTCTTGGACAAAATAAACCATAATAAACAATTTGTGGCTACTAAAATGGATGGAAACAAAAAGTAACACTGAAACTAAATGAAAGCAAAACTAAAAGTAGTAATTTTCATATGATAAAAATGAAATCAAAATAAAAACTTTTTATGTACTGTTAAAACTGACTGAAACAAAAAATAAAAAAAAACAACATGCATGGAAAAATTAAACATTTTGAGCCATAATAACCCTGGTGTCAAATGGTATGTGTGATATAATAGCCCCGCAGAGGCTTTGGAGGGTGACGTGTTTGTGGATGAAGAAGGTAGTGATGGTGAGGAGGACGAGGAGTTCTACCCCGACGACTGCCAGTGGGAACAGGAGGAAGAGCCAGTTAAACCTGGACCGACAGCAGTCATAACGGAAAAGGTGACATTGACATTGATGATTCATTTACATAGAACTTTCTCATCGCTTTTATGCAATTTTTGTTTACCTTTTCAATGAAACTTGTTGACGTGCTCTCTTTGCCTTATTAGGTGAATAAACAGACAAGCATGGACGGTCTCCCGCATTCTGCTTCGGTTGTTCGGCCCAAGGAGCGGCGACATGATGTCCATCAGCAAAACCCTTTTATGCGAGGAAACACCATCATCCGGTCCAAGACATTTTCCCCTGGACCTCAGAGCCAGTATATCTGCAGAGTAAGAACACACATACACACACACACACACACACACACACACACACACACACACACACAAATAAATGTACATACTGATAATGGTATTAGAGCTCAGTTTTTTTTTTTTACCAATACCCACATTAATCACGTCACCAGATCAACCGCAGCGACAGTGACAGCTCCACCCTGTCTAAGAAATCTCCCTTCGTCCGGAATGCCTCAGAGAGACGGAGTGTTCGAATGAAGAAGGTAACATAAAAATATTGACATTGACATTACTCATTTGGGAAACAAATTGTACTATTTAAAATTTGCCGTGAATTGCCATTGCAGATATAAACCTTGTTTGTTCAGTTTGGTGTCTGATAGACCTCTCAGTACTTTAATAGCTCAAAAAATGCTTTACATTCAGTTGGATGCGTTATGGCTTCTGCTAATCTTATGAAAACTCATTCTACAGAAAATTGATAAACTCAATAACCACGCTTCAACCATCCTCCATGAAAAAAATGTTTGGGGGCTCAAATATGAAAAACATGGGAGTGTCTGGGCCCCCTAAGCATAAAAACTGTGTAGTTAATCTCAACTCTAAGTCAGGGTTAGAATCAAATTCCACTCAGTGATCCACTGAATGTTTCTGAATGCATTTCACCAACCCTAAAGCCAAACGTTTTCCTTAGAAAGGGGAGTTAAAGCTTTTTAGCAGAAGTTTAATATTTAATACCTACATTTCTGTACTGACCTGAGGTCAGTGTTAATGAAGCACAGTCTCAGCGTGAGGAAATGGGTTTGCTGAGCACCTTTACAGGCCCTTAAATAGTCTAGAAAGGTCAGGTTTGCTCTCACAGTGCCTTAGGAGACACATTAATTTGAGTCTATTAAAGACACTAAGGTGTTGAAAGTTTGCATTGATTTGCTTAATGAAGACGGTACAGAGAGCTTCAGTGATTTATAGTACAGGCTTTAAAGTCTCTTTTAAGTTATTTAAAAATGAAAATCACATGTCCCAGTCTACAAAGGTAACCAAATGGCTATTGTTGCCAAGCAGTTTCAGATCTGTTTTCAACATTGTTTTTTCACTGAATGATACTGAATACTTTTAATTTAATTTTCATCACTGGTCACAGATGTTTGACTCCCCATATACAATACAAAGCAATAAATAGCACAAGACACAAACATGACCCAAAAGAATCACTGATCGAGTTTTCTCCCCAACAAAGCCACAAATGCAGGTCAAAGGTCTGGACGGGCTCCTGCGCACCTCTCTGGATCTGGAGCTAGACTTGCAGGTCACTCGCACACGGCACAGCCGACTGAACGAGGAACTGCATGTGCTGCGGGAGCTTAAGGAGCAGTTAGAGAGCGCCCGGCAACAGGGCCAGCACGTTCTTCCCACATGGGTGCAGGAGGACGAGCGTTTTCGTCTGTTGCTCAAACATACAGAGAGACAGGTGAGTCCCACTAGATTTCCAGAACTAACAAATCCACAGAAGACCTGTCATCGGGCCCTCTTAAACAACATTCCAGCATCTGATTTTGTGTTGCCACTCTCTCTTTAGACCCACGAAGAGCAGCTACAGGAACAGAGGGTAGAGAAGATGATGCGAGCAGCAGCCAAGGATGTGCACAAGATTCGTGGACAGAGCCTCAAGGAGGTTCCTGGGGTCCAGTCCTTTAGGTGGGCATCTGTTGCTACCTGTCCAAACCACTGTTTTTGAGCTGATCCTAAACATTATTTTAAGCGTAGGTTATTGGAGGAAGAAACAGCTCAACAATTGTTTCCTATAGAGTTTTTATTTGCTAATGACTCGTTACCCTAATGGACCCCGTCACAGATTGTGATGATGTGTTTCCACTAGGGGTGGGAATCGCTGGGTAGCTCACGATACGATATAATCACGATACATGGCTCACGATAACGATAATATCACGATACTGCGATAATCGATATATTTCTAGAAAATCCTA
>JAFVLL020004195.1:0-10240 GCA_021397915.2 Tor tambroides | reverse complement strand
ATTAGAAGCACACAATTTCCTAGAATATCATTATATGCTTAAACATTAAGATTTATACTCATGGAAATTACTAAAGTAATCAAACCTGTTCATTAGAAGGGGGTGACCCAATACTTTTGGCAATATAGTGTATATATAGAGAGATAGCTATTACTTTATAATAATATTTCACAATATTGTACTTTTTATCAAATAAATGCAGCCTTGATGAGCATAAGAGACGCATTTCAAAAATCTAACCAACCTTTTGAATGGTTGTGTGTTTTGCAACAGAATTGGCTATATTAAATATTTGCAGTGACAGGGGGAAAAAAAATAGCCACTCTATTATATTTTATAATTCAATACAATAATTTGTAATATGATCTTAATATAATACTTTTGTTAAATTTTGCATTGTTTGACACTTACTATTAACTGTATTAATTTATTAAATGTATTAACATTAAAGGACAACAACATTTTGTTGAGCACAAAAAATTTGAGACACTTTATTTTAAGGTCCAATTATTGCCATTAACAAACCATTAGCTATTACTTTTGCCTCAATGAACTCCTAATTTGCTGCTTATTAATAGTAAGGTAGTTGTTAAGTTTAGATGTTGGGTAGGATTAGGGATGTCGAATATGGTCATGCAGAATATGTGCTTTATAAGTACTAATGAACAGCTAATATGTCAATAATATGCATGCTAATAAGCAACTAGTTATAATGAGAACTGGTCCCTATACTAAAGTTTAACTGAATTTTGAAGAACCAAACAGTTGTTGGTCCCCATTGACTTCCATAGTAAGGAAAGAAATACAATGGGGACCATCAACTGTTTGATTACCAGCATTCTTCAAAATATCTCCTATGTTCTAAACTCATACAGGTTCGGAAAAACATGAGGATGAGTAAATGATGCCAATTTTTATTTTTGGGTGAACTCTCTATTTAATGTATTATACATTGAGCTAACAATCAATAACTTCCAGAGCATTTATTAATCTGGGGTAACTTTAAAGTCTAACCCCTGGTTTCACAGACAAGGCTTAAGACTAGTCCCAGACTAAAATGTAATTCTGAGCTGTTTCAACTGAAATAAACTTGCACTGACTGATCTTAAAACATGTCAGTGCCTTTGTTTTGTCTCAAGATGCACACCAGTAATGTTTTTTTTTTTATAAGGCATGTTAATAAAAATTACTTAAACGTCCTAATTGAATTTTTGAATAATTGAATTGAATAATTGAATTGGCCTAATCCTGGCTTAGTCTAAGCCCTGTCTGTGAAACCGGGCCTAAATGTCCCAAGCAAGGAACTATGCTCACACGATTGTGTTTATGCATTTCAAACCATAATTGAGCTGTATTTTTGCATTGATATGGATAATTTGTTGTCTTAAATACATATTTTATATTTCACATCTTAGAATAGATTTTGCAACCAAATTGACTAACTCTATTCACTCTAAGCATAAAGTTTATAATTCAAATACTTACTTTTTATGCTATTGAAAGGCAGACCCGAGGGGAAATTTGGACCTTGCGTCTAGATCAATTAAATACAAAAAGAACAATTACAAGGCACAATAGCGATACAGAAATGCACAAAGCACAGCTGTTTTGTTCCCGTGAGATTGGTTTTCTTCAATGAGAGTTATTATTCTACACCTTTGGAGATTTACTGTTCTCTTTATGTTCTAGGTACTTATGATGTTGCTTTCCATTTTTTCCCCCTAAAATAATTCATTTCATTCCTTCAACTATCTTCTATTCTATCCCTTTCGATTCTTTTTTTTTTTTTTTTTTTTTGCTCTGTCTCTTTCTCTCCTGGCAGGGCAGGTAACGGCGCAGCTCAGCGTGCTGTAGTGACAGAGACAGCGGGTGTGTTTTGGCATGAGTGTGGATTACAGGTCCAATCCATACGGTAGCTGCTTAATACTCCGTCACATTATGAAAATCCCCCTTGCTTTCAACACACGGCTGGTGCTTGTCTCTGCTGATTTATATGCTCTATTACAATGCCTCAGAAAAGAACTTTCAGTTTGGCTTCAGTCTTTTTCACAGGCTCTCTGCTGTGGGTAAGATGTGTAATAAGTCTCGTGCTATTCAATAAATAACGGTCTATTGGTCTAAACACCCTTTTGCTGTCGTTCTGGAATTGTTTTAATCAGCAAAGTGTCACTGTTCCCTGTAAGCTAGGACGAATGGGATGTGGTCCAGAAATTTGAATTAAAAACTCCTGGATTTTCTTTTATAGTCTAAATCCTGTGTAACCCACAATACTGTCACTGAAGGAATCAATAGTTTGATTGTTGCATCTGTTTCCTACAAACCTGCTCGTTCTGTCTGCTAATTGTGTAGTTGCTGTAAAGCAAGAGCGGTGTGTGTCGCACCTCATGGTCAAGCTCGCAGGAGATAATAGTCACGGTCTTTTGCCACAGACGGTGGGACGGTTCCCGTTGCGGAAGCTGATGACAAAGCACAGGCAAAAAGTCAATATCAATTACCTTTCGTCTCTCAATACCGAACCACTGAGTCACTCAGCAACGTCAAACCAAACAACAGCTCAATTATTTCAAGCGTTTTCAATCACAGAGACACTCAGGCTCTTTTTAAAAGCTGTGTGCTGCTTGCTTAGTTGAGGAAATAAAAGTGAATCAATTAGCTCACAGTGAGGCTGACCTCATCTTTACAGAGGGGAAAATCCTCACTGCCTTTTACAAGCTCCTGGGTTAACAGAACTGAATGGATTGTGTAGTTGCCACTAAGGGCAGGAGCTATAACAGTATTTATTGTGTTATGGTAAAAAAAAATATATATATGTTTTTTTGTTTTTGGAATTGGGAAGCAAATTTGCAACTTGAGCAGTCACAGGTGTAACACCTCAGAACATGTCTCATCCAATCAGTGGCATAAGTAAATTTAATTTTTTTTTTTAATGTTGAGTGTTTTGTTTTTAACTGAAGTGTTTATAATGAGAAGCAGCTGGTTTTGCAAAGAAGGGTAATCACTCATTTGTCATGAATACAAATATCTACTGGTTTGTGTCAATCAAGTTAAAAAAAAAAAAAGATGAAGTACCCTTCATTTACTACTTTGTATAAAAGGGATAGTTCACCCCAAAAGAAAAAAAAAAGAAAAAAAATTGTCACTATTGTTTTAAACCTGTATGTCTTTGCTTTGGTAACCACAAAGTTCTGGTTACCATTGACTTTCACTGTATGACAACAAAAATATTTCTCAAAAATATGTTTTATGTTCAGAAGAACGTCAGTCATACAGGTCAGTCATATATATATATAAAACCTACGATTTTTCAGTTGACTTTCCATCAAAAACTAATACATCATGCTATAATGCTTTAAAAGTTCTGCCATACTACCAACTTCTCATTGCAACAATAAATCAGAAAAATAATAAACATTCAAATATTGATAAGAGTGTAAAATCCCAATGAAATCTTCAAAAAAAAGATAGCTCTCTGTTCCTAGATTCTTTCGATAGTTGTAGGTAAAATGCATGTCTCTCTCTACCTCTGTCTCCTTTTCTCTCTGTTCAGCACTTGTTTCTGTTCCATGTGTGTTCTGTCTAATTGACAGACCTACCGGTGTGGAGATGTTTCATCCTTCCCTCTCTCTTCCTTCTCCCTCCATTTCTCATCCCATCACTCTCTGAGACACCTGTGAAGGCTGTGGTTGAAAAGTGAACGAGAGAGACAGAGAACTAAGGAGAAGCAGGGAGCATAGAAGACGGGAAAGGAAAATTTCTTTTGCTCTGGCAAAGAACTCAGCTGGGCAGTGGACAAAGGAAGTGGGCTGTGGAGCTGGGAGCTCTGAGACAGTCTGAAACATTCTGTTCATTTTTTTTCTTCTAACAATGTGAGCAGCAGTGGAGATGTTCTCTCTCTTTGTGGTGTACTCCTCGATTCCAGTGCCGACTCTTACCGCACTTAACAAATTCCTGACTGTCCGCTTGCCGTCTCTTCTCCCTGAAGTTGCTGTCGTACTGCTGTCTAAGGCCTAAAATTTTGCTTCCCAGCATACTATTTGCACTTCACATGAAATAAATGTCTTCTTCTCCAGTAAAACCATCCACTAAAGCAAGAGTATTTTGGACAAGACCAGTATGTTTTAAATCTACACCTTTCTGAATGAAACCACTTAGGTCATCATGAATTTCTATGTTAGTGCCAGTCTAACAGGGCCTAATTTAACTATCAATGCCAAGAAATCATAGTTAGTGAAGCTGGGAGGAAGTGTTCCCAAGTTATGAAGTGTTAGTCCTTTTTTTTTTTTTTTTTTTTTGATTTAAAAAAAATATATATAATAATAATGGTGACACAAAACATATGATAATTAAACAATTTTAATTTTAATTCACTGAAAAGGTTTTTGGAAGAAAACAAATATGCAGAGAATTGATTCAATTACTCCAGTCACAATATTGTGGAGACTGACCAGTGCAAACCAAAAATCTGTAAGCAATTTAAATACTGTAGCTCACTATTGCTAAATAAATGAGTCATGTAGCTAATATGTTAATAAATGCTATTATTTTAGAGGCATTCAAACACCATATTTTGTTTAAATGAATTAATGATGTGTTTGAATAAATGTTAATGCTAGTTCAAGTATGGTCATTTTGCTAATTATTTTCAGCTTAAATGTTACTTTGGCATAAAAAAAAAAAAAAAATATTGACTGCATCTGAATGACATTTTCATTAAATGTGTTAAAATTGGTGCTAGAAGTGTCAAGGAAGCACCATCATCCAAAAGCTTCTGTAATAACTGTTTTTATTCAGTAATGTTTCTCTAAAATGCAAATAAATGATCTCAATTTGAAGATAATCAGCGTTGACCTTCAGAATTTGTAAACTCGTTTATTGAATCATTTAATTTTTTACTCTGTAGTCAACTCCATTATGGTCAACTTCTGCTGTTATGTCAAGGATTTATAATAGGAGGTATTTTTGGACTTTCCACTAAGGGGAAAAGGGAAAAAACCAGCAGACCCGTGTCCCACTGCCTGTCTGCACCCAGAGCAATCAGACTAATGTATTTTGTTGTGTAGAGCCTGCTGTACTAATGGCTGTGGACTGCAACATTTCAGCGTTGCTGCCACTGGCTGTTGCTATGGGCAGATAGATGAGGCTTGTGTCTGGATTTATATGTGGATGTGAGCGCTGTGTTTGGCTGATCTTGTCTGTGTAGGATAGTTGATTCAGTGTGTTTGTGTAGCTGAGCTATGCTCTGACTGAACTGCTAGGCAAAGAGCCAGTCCAGGCCCAGCCAGAGAGCCACTCTCCCGGTTAATCGTCATGGAGATGCTCCCATTCCATTAGGCCCCTTACGATGTGCCATAACCAGCGGGCGACTGGCATCAGTCTTAGAACTGAGAACGAGCCAAAACCCCAGCATGGGCACTGCCCCAAAACACACAACACACCAACAGGACACAACACATCTCACACAAGGTGCCAGACGATCTCCTTTCACCTTAATACATTTCAAACTAAATTGAAACTTTGATATGCATATTTTTATTCCATTGAATTTGAGTTGCCTTATTTTTGTCCCTTGCCTGAATAAATCCTATAAATTCACCAACAGCTACTATAGTTAGCACTATATGCTAGTAATCAGTTTTGATGACTATATTTGGTGTTATAATATATTTGAATTATAATATTAATTTCTTATTTTGTTGTGCTTTTTGTACACTTGTTAGATATTCCACTAATGCATAATCTGTCGAAAAAAAATGATGTAAAAAAACTAAATAAATACATAAAAAATCCTGCAGATGTCAAGTTGATTATCAGATGAAGAGAACAATGGAATTTTTGAAGAATTATATAAATGAAAACAACACAATATATATGGGTAGTTGACGTATCAATGTGTCCTATGGTGTGACGGAAACATGTAAATAAATAAATAAATAACTTCTAACATTGAAGATAAACCTCTCTCATACTATTTGTAACTCTAAGAATGAAGATACATTTCATTTCATGTTATTTGTATGTTAAGTTTTTTTTTTTCTTTTTTTTTTCTACATTGTTGCTATGTCACACCATAGGACACAGTCCAGTTTTTATTTGTCAACTACTGAAATATTAGTGCTGTCAATCGATTAAAATTTTGAATCTAATTAATTACATGATGTGTTGATTAATTGATCTAATTAATCGCAAATTAAATTTGACTGTGAAAATACCCAGATAATTTATAGCCATTACTGTTATTACTGTGATATATAGGCTATATGAGACAAAAACTCATACAGAACATTTTTTTTTTTTGCACCAATATCTTGAATTTTAGCGCATAACTTGGAGCTGTTGCCCTGCAACATATATGCCAACAGTCAACTGTATGAAATGTAATCATGCCTGGGGGTGGGTCCATGGCCTGTCATGGCCTGCGTTAAAATATTTATTTTTATAGTTATATTTTTCATAATTAATCAGTTCATTAGCCCTAATATATATAGTTCAGAGTTCAGATGCAAAAGCCTCTAAGTGCCATCTGAAATTTTCTTCTAAAATGAGCATGTTTCTCATGCACATATATTTTTGTTCAGTTATTTCACTTTAATGGTAATGAAAATTACCTATTGATTGCATGAAAGTGAAATTACTAAACCTACACATGAGAGCCTGAGAACATGAATGCTCATTTTAGAAGAAGATTTTACAGTTATTGTAATAGTTTTACTGTACAGTAGCTGTCTGTAGCAGTGTTATTTTGGCGAAAGCATGGTTAACATTCTAAATTGCAAAGGGTCTTTTATTTCTCTCGATCTATTCTTTTTTTTCTGATTGGTAAATCTCTGTTTAGTGTTGGAGAAGCCACATTCACCCTGAGCTGCGACTTATTTCCCAGTATTTTTGTGGTAGTATAACATGGCAGCCATCTTGAACTGACATGGATGCTGATTCAGGTGACTGTTGTGGCAGTTATTTCAGAATGACAGCCTCTCGTCCACTGTGTTTCTGCTATGCACACCATACACACACATAGACATTTACACACACTTTAAGCTCACTGTGCTTAGCCGTCAGGAATGATGGCCATTTCATTTGAGTGGGTTCACAGTGTCAACTCACTTCATTCAGGGGATATACAAGGTGTGAGAGAGACAATCAATGCCACTCTGCTTTCGCACACACACACACACAAACAACTACAACATCACATAACCATCAACTAAAACTGAAATACACACACAAATGCGCGGAGCGAAAATGTAAAACACACAGAGACCTATGATCGCTCCTGTCTGACTCTCTCTGATTTGCGGGTGATGGGTAAAAGGTTTATCAAGCCATGTTGCTGTAAACATTGCTGAGGAGAATAGCAGTAGTTTGGGGTTAGAGTGAGTGTCGAAAACATTCACCCTCATGTCACAAACCGCTCTGTCACACAGTGTACCCACTCAGACACACACTTCATGGACAAATTGCAGATGGCAAAGTTTTCTACACAGAAAGCCGAGTGTGTGTATGTGTGTATGAGAGCCAGAGCAGGGTAAGTGTGTTGTGAGGGGGTAATGAGAAAAGCTATTGGAGCGTTTCACTAGGCCTGTCTTGTCATGGCGGGTTTTTGCAGACACAGTCTGACTTCTCCTGACGGCCCTGTATTTTTATATATATATATATATATATATATATATATATATATATATATATATATATATATATTAGCTGCCTCTCACTGTATCTTCTGCCTGTACTTTTGGCGAAGTTTAGCTTACCACCAAATCGGTTCTGAGTCAAAGTTTTACATCTGTAAAATGGTTCTTTATAACTAGTGCAAGTTGTGACCATTAAAAAATATTCAAGAGTCTTGTACTCTCACAGACAGCTGACCACAAGTGAGAAGCTGTTCAGAATGTTGGCTAGAAAAATTTTATGACATTGTACCCAAGCTACAAGAATATAATAATCTGTATTTATAGAATTCACAGTTGTGACTGAATGAAATTACTAAGGCACTCTCACATGAGTGTTTGTATTTATATTCAGAAGAACAGCACCACTGCAAGTGTGATATCGCTTTTATGATTCTATAAAAATAAGTTAATATTGTATTGTATGGACCAAAAAAAATTATTTATTTATTTATATTTTGTGTTTCATAGACATTTCTCCTGCAGTCTATTGTTTAGAAAGAAAGTGTACAAAAGGTAATGTACAGGTACTTTCATAAATACTAATTGTAAACCAGAAGAGTTGATAAATGGCAGTTTACAGGAGGTGGAGACATTGTGCATCTTTGATCGATTTAAAATGTCATTACCAATGTTAAAACCAAACCTACACATTTGCTGTAGAGTCATACCAGCATGTAAAAACAATCCTTATGAGCACAATCTGCCTAAGAAATGGAGTGATTGTGCCTTGTTAGACTGTGTGTTTTTTCACCCAAGGGACAACAATGAAGCAAAGAAGTAATTACTTCTAGAAATGACTGTTTGGCTATATGTACATGTGAAGCTCTGTTATACTGCACATGTTTAATGTGTGTGTGTTCATGTGTATGGCATTCGGTCCATTAGGACATTTCTGAGAAGCCTAGTGGGTACACTGCATGGAATAGAGCTAATTACATCATTAATCACAGGACAGGGGTTATATACTAACAACCTGTGTGTGCGTAAGTGTGGGTTTTATTTGTCTCATGTTTGTGCTGATTTTACATTTGGCTATTTATATATTTGTTCATTTGTATGTTTGTAGTTTTCTTAATTATTGTACATACTAATAACTAATCAGTTTAAATAGAAGGATGAAGCTGGATTGTACTTTTTTGCCTGTGTGCACAGTTGTAATGGTGAAATGGCTCATGATTTCCCTTGTCTCTGGAATGTTCTTGTCCCTGGCTTGTCCCTGGCTTCCAGGGATTCAGACGACGTTCCCTTAAAGTCAGAATGAGTTTCCATTTTTAACTCATTTTATTTACATATTTTACATATTTAAGAGTGAAACAAGAAAAAAAAACTGTACTCTTCAAAGGTTTGGGCTCAGTATTGTTAAATGCTTTAAAAAGAAGTCTCTTATGCTCACCAAGGCTTCATTTATTTGATTAAAAAAAAAAAAAATACAGTAAAACAGTAATATTGTGAAATATCATTACAATTGACAATTACTGTTTTCTATTCTAATATATTTTCAAATATAATTTGTCAACACTGAAATTTCAGCACTCATTACTCCATTCTATAGTGTCAAGTGATCCCTCAGAAATGATTCGAATATGCTGATAATATTATCAATTTTTTTGCTCTTTTTCTGTCTATTTTCAATAAATCTGAACAAATTTAAACATTTAAAGGTATAGTCAAAATGAAAATACTCTCCCACAATGTCTTGTGGAACACAGAAAGAATTGTTTTTTTGACATGACAAAATTTTGATTTTTGGGTGAAATATCCCTATCCCTAAGAATGTGTTGAAAACTGTTTTTCACAAACTTTAATCTACACTCGATAACATGCTCCTCAAAACATAACCACAAACATACTGTAGCAGCGTCCATTTGTCGCATATTTCATACAACGCCGATGAAACGAACCTCAAAAATGACAATAAGCCCATCCGGCCCTCTTTTCCAAAGTCGGCGAGACGTGTTCAAGACACATTTCATTTATTGTGAAACATGAAAGTGTGCCAAAGAAAAATAATCAAGCCGAGACAAAATTAGCAGTAAAGGCAGTAATAGACAATAGGAACAAACAAAACTGGTGACAGCGATGAGAAGTCGTTATAAATAGCTGTTGAAGAGAAAGACACAGGAGGAGATGGATCCGGTAATGAGACGTTCACATCTACACGTGTCTTTGATATCTGGCGATCTGTCACGTCTCCTCAAAGCTGACAGTGCTTTGCGAGCTCGCTGTCCACTCGAATTGTCTCGCTTTCTTTACCTCTCTCTCTACCTCACTCTCGTCTGTCGCTCCGCTCCCTTTCCGTTTGTTTGTTGACGAGTAATGATAGCCCTCGCTATCATCCTGACGAGACCGACTCCAGCTATCGACGGCTGCCGACTCGCGTGTGTGCGAGAGAGCGCGGGATGTGTGACTGTGTGTAGGAGAACTTCTGATGGTAATTCCACCTGATGTTCCGGCCCCCCCTCTGGCAGCATCCCAACCTCATTATGCCAATCATTAAGTTTAATGACTTATAAACCAAGCGTCAGAACTTTACGACTACACGTTGGGAGAAATAAACAGTCGTATCTTTGGCT
>JAFVLL020004194.1:0-22664 GCA_021397915.2 Tor tambroides | reverse complement strand
GCGCTGCTGAACTCAAAACAATAAAACCACTTACTATTATTCCTGAAAAGGCCCAAAGTTTGGTTATTTGCCAATACACAAGGCTAAGACTTGCACAGAACAAAAATGAATAAATAAACATAATACTTTTTCCTCTACAGGCAGAACAGTTCTTCCTACTTGTCAGAAACTATTCTAAAAAGCAATTATGAGAAACTTCCCACAGGTCCAGTTTAATTTCCGTCAGTCATAGTTCCAAAATGAATTTTAGCAGACTGAAACTCAGACATAACAAGCAGCCTGGCCAGCTGTGTTTATTAGCATTCATTCAAGTGTGCCCAACGGAGACTAACAGCTAATCTTTCCGACTAGTTGAGTTAATTTCATGCCTGTTCCAACTGGTCCAACATCACCTAGAACTACATAAATCACACTTTTGCAGCAGCACTAAGTTTAGCTAGATGAATATAGCAGCTGCTCTGTTTCTATTATTGGCACCATTATAGGTACATAATCATTTTTAGATGAGCAGGCAGAGAGGGAACAAAGTGAAAGCTGGCACAGCTTCAAAACAAGAAAACTGGCACCACTGTGGTTCATTTTGATGCCACTTGCTTTAAATGCAAGTCAGGGGGGTGAAGCAGAGGGCCCTCTCAATTCACATAAACAGAGCACCGTTTGTTTCGCTTCCCCGTCTGACCTTTGGAAAAGCATTTCCGAGAGCTAATTGAATAAATCCTAAATACTTTGTATTGCCAAAGCCCCCCAAATCCCTATAGACAGCGCACTGCACTACCCTTGAATTATGTCGAAGACTTCCTTAATTAAATTTCTGCAGGGGCTTTAATTCAGTTCCATAGTTTTCTTGATGAAAACTGTCTTATTTCAAATAATTCAGTCTGTATAATAGGTTAAATCTGAGCAGTATTGCTTCCTTCTCAATAGCAGCAGCACACTGTGACCTGCACACCTCGTACAGGAATAACCTGTACGCTCCGGCAGAGGCTGTCAAAATGCATCTGGATCATGATGATCCTGATGTAAGAGCAATGTGTAGCACACAAGCTGACAGATGGAGCACTTTGCATTTAAACAGCAGGTATTCCCTGTTAGTGATCATGCAACAATGTTAAACACGACTTTATGTATGTTGTTTGGCCTAATAAGGAATTCCACAGAGGAACTAGAAACAGGTTTGCTTATTAGTGGTCTTTTCTCTTTCGTACATAAAGATGCACACTGTATGTGATTAAAAAAAATAAAATAAAAATGTTTCTATGAGGTTTAAAAGAAAGCATGTGGTTAACCTCAAGGTCGAGAACATTCTTCAAAAATCATAGAGGCATTCTCCACAGCTGCATTTACTTACACATTCAGAGTTTCTATTCAATACAGAGCTGGGAGGTGTGCAAGGATCAAAAGGAACACTGTCATGCTCAGTTATGATTTATGGGACCCCTAAGGTCTTTATGTCACAACCAGAGTTAAGAAAATGTAGGCCGTCATCTTTGAGACTCTTCACAGAAGACATATTCTCAAGGTTACAATGCAATTATACAACAAATAACCAACAAGTCTTTGAAATTCCATTGGATATTCTCGGAAGCAACTGGGGTGTTCTGAATAATGAGCTACAACTCTGGCCCTCCTGCTTGCATGCCAAAACATCCTCTCAGTTTAAAAAGATCAGTGACTGTGCACAATGACTGATGACCTAGCCTCAATCCATGAAACACGTCCCTGCATCCCATGGGTAAATTATGCGTTTCTCCACTTTAGATACTTGTTTACGCATGCCCTTCCTGCTTTCTGAACATCATTTGATTCTGCTAAAAATGACTAGAATGACGACTAAAGCTTGCAATCTACTGAATGAGACTTTTTTGTTCTGAGGCAACATTACTCATATGTTTGGCTCAGTCATGGGCCCATAGGCTCATGGATCTTATCCAGTCCAAGTCTCTCTGAGCATTGCATTTGCAGACTTATGATTCATGTTGACAGTAGAGGAAGCAAAGAAATGTTGTTTGGCATGTTTCTGAATCCTCTGCATAGCTTCTACCTGCAACAACCCTAGGCACTGCAACTCACAATTTTTGTCAGGTGCCGTTATTATGGGTAGAACGTGGAACAGGGATGTCAACTCCTGCTCCTGAAGAGCCACCTTCTGGTAGAGTTTAGCTACGACCCTACTTAAACACACCTGAACCAGCCAGTTAAGGACTTCAAGACTTTTTAAAAACTACAGGCAGGAGTGTTGGACTAGTGTTAGAACCAGACTCTGCAAGACAGTACCCCTTCAGGAGCAGAGTTTGGCACCTCTTGTGAAGAGGAAGGAGTATACAAGTACAAAAGTGCTGTCCAATCTTGCTCCCAGAGGTCCACCTTCCAGTAGGGTTTAACGCTATCCATAATTAAACACACCTAAAGCAGCTCATCAAGGTCTTTAGAAACTCTAGAAACTTCCAAGCAAGTGTAAAGGAGCTAATCGCTACAGGAAAGTGGTCCTCCTGGAGCAGGATTGGACAAACCTGGTGTACAAAGTAGCCAAGAGGTCTCAGGAGATCCCATTTTATTTAAGTCATGATATTCCCCATGGACATTTTACTTCTCCCTTTTTTGTTTGGTTGTTTTTATATAAAACTGATGTCACTACAAGGCCTGATGCCACACCCACTGTGACTGTCTTTGGCTAGAGCTTACAAACTCCTGAATGAGCAACAAGACTTTTTGTTCTGAGGCATCATTACTCAGATGTTTGGCTCAGTCATGGGCCCATAGGCTCATGGATCTTAGCCACTCAAAATCTCTAGGAGCATTGGTTTGTAGACTCATGTGATTCATGTTGACAGTAAGGGAAGCAAAGAAATGGATGTTTGGCATGTTTCCGAACCCTCTCCACAGCTTCTTCAACTATCACAGCCACTGCAGGCCCGACATGCCCAATAATCTTGTCAGTTGCTGTAGTTATTGTACATGGGGGCCCAGCAAAGGAAAAGGTTGACAGTGGATCTTACTAGTAGATGCATGGTGCATTGCACCACAATATCAATGAGAGATTGGCTCTCTGCTTGTGTTCCCTGCGACTGTCAGTAACAATGAGCTCTCACTCCCTCATACTGTCAGGGCTTGATACAGAGGATTGAAAATCATCTAGTTGTTAATATTCAGCACTGTTTCAGACCGTTGCACTCAACTATAAAGCTCAGGTGTTAACATCTATTCGATTTGTTGAACACTGTGTGTTAAGTTTCTCAGGGCCACCAGGGCATTGCACTTACAATGACGACCTGATGTATCCTTTTGCACATGTCAAAGTTGATTTAAAACATGATCTAATGACATATATCAGGTTGTCACAAAATGTATGTAATATGCACCGCATTAAAGCCAAACAATTTGGACATTTCAGTGTGTTTGCATATTTCAATGCATGGAATACAATGATGTTTGTGTTTACCCTCATGTCAAGCTTTGCAACTGATTGATTGTGCCCATTAGCAATAAAGAGCTAGAGTTTTAATGTCCTTTATATTCTAACCAAATTATATTATGACACTGACATCAGAGCTGTAGTGCATTATGAGCCTGAAGAAGACCTTGAATAAAACAAACCAAATCTTGCCTAATTGCTCTCCATGGATGCTCAAAACAAGAATCCAATTGCAAGCCATAATTGGGTAATATGGATAACTTTCTTTGAAATGAAGGCTTCACATGTGCAGGTATGAGTCAAAGCAGTTCCACAACAAAAATCGATATCAGCATGATTAGATAGAGTTCTGAGCTCCATCTGGCCGCAGTGTACTGTGGCCCTCACATGCAGTCCTGAGGGACGAGAGTGTTTACGAAGTTTGTGTCTTTACTAACGCAACTTTCTGGTCTACACTGTAGTGAATGCCAAATGAGACAGATATTTTCATGTTGTTAGAGGCAGAGTGTATGTTGCAGTATGTAAGTTGTTAATTAGTTTATTTCTTTCTAGCTTTGGGAAAACGGGCGTGAAGAATTGCAGGGAAGTAATTAAGTTCTCATCTTTGAGATTGAAACGCTTCAGTGATAAATTGTGAGGAGAACTGGTAAGTGGTTGTCTATAGGCCTAATGGGAATTGTAATCCCGTAATCATGAGGAACGCCAAAAAGAAAACATGCTCAGCTGTGGAAATGATGGGAGTTGAAGAGAGTTCATAAAGTGGAAACATAAAAAAAAATCTTTTATGTAGAAAAGATAATGTTGTAGCAATTTAATTTGAGGCACTACTCTGCTGTCTAGGAGAACCCTCCTGTGCTTTGTTTCTCGGAAACGCTTATAGGCTGTGTATGAGCGGTGAAGTGTGAACAAACAGCCCACCAAACAGCCAATCAGACATTTACAAATACAATCAAATGAGTGTCTTTGCATCAACAGCATTTCTTATTATATGTAAATCTGATATGTCTTACAAGTCAAATGAGCACCATTATCCGCCACTGCACAAAAAGTATCTGCGTTTGGCTGTTGGCGGGTGTTGATTTCAACCCCTGCTTGCAGTCCTCTAAAGGCTAGCATCTGCAAGTATTTCTCATTCCCTACACATAAACCTGTGCTGTCTTCACATCCCAGTACGATCCTTCCTGCTTATAAATTCCTCTCTTCATCTCTGAAGCACTAAATTACTCAACTGGATCATATAACTAAATGAGAAATGAAAAACAGCTCTGTACCTAGCGGGTGGAAGCCAAAGTACTCACTCTGTCAGCACCTCCACAAGCTTGAATTATCAGTGAATGTCTGTGTGCTCGTCTCAACATTATGTAATACCACAACCTCTTCTAACATGACTTAAGCACCTACCAGCAATTCTTGTAATGCATACTTGAATATTGAATTGCACACCAACCAAACAAGCAGAAACAGTTAATAAAATACTTGTGTTTTGTGGGCGGAAAACCATATGTTGTTATACCCAATGTTTATCAGTGGCTTTGTTTATGGAAAGAATAATTTGCATTTGAGTGTCATTTATAACACACCAAAGTTCCTCTAATACTGCCCTGTAGAGATTTGCACACACACATACAAATGCAAAGTCTAGATCAGATCTGGGACAACAATAAAATATACATACATACATAAAGTTGCTGGTTTGTTAGTGGTGGATTCGGCTTTAAAGTTATGTAACTGTACTGTTGCACCACAAACTGTGAAATGTTCACTCACAGTCAGTAATACAAATCAAATGATTTCAAAAACGCCATGTTAAAACTAGGATTGTGCTGTTTATGAGTATGGAATAACAAGGAGACAGTCTGATTGTGTGATACTGATTTTATGCAGTAGTCCAATGAACAAAAAGTTCAGGTCCCACTTTATATTAGGTGGCCTTAACTAATATGTACTTACATTGAAATTAATCATTTGATACAATACACTTATTGTGTACATACATGTTTTTACATTGTACGTATATATTTAAAAATACCTATATGTAATTACATCTGTAATTAATTTCTGTAATTACATTTATAATTACACTGTTAACCCATCCCTTACACCTAACCCTCCCCTAAACCTACCCATACCACCAAACCTGTCACTAACCTTAACCATATCCCACCTCAATAGCAGCAAAAGTGTTTTGAAATACAATATGACCACAATAAGTACATTGTACTTATTTTTTAATTTAAGTACATAGTAGTTAAGGCCACCTAATATAAAGTGTGACCAAAGTTCATGTTGAGTAATTTGCATTTTTACAAAGTCGCAGATGAACGCTGAGCATCAACATAAAATAGTGTTTCATTCCTGAATGATTCAGTGTTTTGAACAAATCAGTTAAGTAAATGATTCAATGGTTCCATACACACTGCAGCTAAATTCAGTTGTCAGTTCACCTTTAAGTGTAGAATCCTGATCATTACAAACACAGTTCAGTCATTTATGGGAGTGACAACTGCATTCTACAACCAAATTAACTTTTGAAAAATTCAGACAGTGACAGCAACATATAGAAAAATTATGCAGTATGAGTTCTTAATAACTAGTTCTTAATGACATACTTAAACATGTACTGTATCAAATCACAGGGCATTACGTATGTCTGGTCTAGTGTACTAGTGTACTTGTTTAATTTTTGAACTATGGCTGAATCTTTTGAAGCTTCCTAAGAGTCCTGCTGTGCTAATAGTGACTGATGGCCCCTCCTGAACACATGACCCATGTCCATCATGAATATGCATGAGCTTAGGACAGGCGCTGCCTCAAGAGTGGAGTTGTAGGAGGTAAAAAAACAGAGGGATGGAGTGATTGATGGCCAAGTTTTGGGACATAACGTCAGTTGCGCTACTGAGCCAGAACGGCCCCCCCACTAAACTAAAGGTCATGATTTGAAGCTTGGGAAATCTAACAAAGCCCTCTGACTCAATAAAAGCTTCTGCATAAAGCGTTCTCCCTCCTCTGTCTCTCTCTCTCTCTCTCTCTCTCTCTCTCTCTCTTCTTGTAGGAAACGGTAGTTTTCGCTCAGTCGAGTTGCTTTGAGGCAGAACAATGTAAAGTAAGCACAAATACATATGGAAGAGCTTGTCTGCATGTCCGTAAAAAAGACTGGTATTGTATACAAATTATATTTACAACAGAAACCAACCCCCAACATTGATTTTTCCACCTTTTCCAGTTCATTTGTATTCCTTATAGGAAGAACTGCTAGATTTTTCCATCTGTCATTTTAGCATTTATAGATAACTAAAAGCATTGACTACCCCCAAGCAGAGATTCATAAATCTAAAGCCCTGTAGCAGCTGATCCACTACAAGAAAATTTAATTAGCATTTCTAGAAGGAAATACAAGTGCTTGCAAGAGAGAAAAAAAAAAAAATATTGTTAAGGCTTATTCTCTGTGTAAATCAAATGTTGCTGCAGAGCTGCTTTGTCTTTCAGTATCTTAATTGCATGAGTTAGGGTTCAAAATAAACCCATATCTTAATGTTCGAGGAATATCAATAAAGCACTGCCTTGCAAACAGTTTAATATTTAATACATATTTTAAAACATTAAAAAATGAAATGGCATTCCACATAAAAAAAAAAAAAAAATGAAATAACATTCCACATTATAACCATCACCGAAAACTACTGTAAATGTACTGAAGGAACAGAGAGAGTAGCAGTATAGTGCTTCGCTCAGTGTGCCATGAGCTGTGCTTAGCAGGTGAATTCCATCTGCATTCCCTCCTCATATGCTCCGCACAGCAGTAATCTATTTACTGTTAATATCTCAGCAACTCTTTCCAATATGAAATGCATTAACATTCTTTATGCAGAGCCATTCTGGGCCACCAGCTGAGCTGTGCCTAACATATTCTCCAAATACATGGACATCAAGATAAATACATTATATGTTTGTTGAGGACAAAATGTTTCTTTTCTTTTCTTTTCTTTTCTTTTCTTTTCTTTTCTTTTCTGAAGGTTCAGAGGGTACAGAAGGTTCCTAATTGAAACATGCCATACAGCATCTATCTATCTATCTATCTATCTATCTATCTATCTATCTATCTATCTATTATATATCATCTGTCTATCTGCTCTGTTGTTCAAGGAATTGAACAGAAGAAAACAACACATTGGGAACTGAGAAGAGGCTGTAAATCGTGGGGAAAATTTAAATTTAAAAGAGTGTTTAGTTTTCTCTGAAACAGTTGAAACTGAATCTGGCAACATATTTTGTTGATTGTTGTACTGCACTTTGATAAACGAGATGTCCGGTGAGTGGTGTTAAAAGCTTGCTCTGTTGCATTTGAAAGTAATGTACTACCCACCCACTAAACTCGGCCCTGTCTGATAGCAAAACAAATGCAAGCATAAGATAAAAATGCATTTACTGAAGCAACCAGGCCATTTTAGCTTGCTTTTTTGCTTCTTTCATCGTAACTCGTGTTTCACAGGACTTGAATCCAGCACTACACATCACAGGTACAAAGCTGTACCAGGTGAGCTACCTATATTATTATCTCCAAAAATTTGATTCAAACGTGAAATTGTATTATTTTTAGGGCTGGTAAGCGATTAAAACTTTTCATCTAACTAATTACATGATGTGGCGATTAATTAATCTAATTAATCGCAAACTAATCACACATGGCTGAGAAATTACTCCCAAAATATCGAGTTACCCCGAGTTACGTCTTCCGCCATTTTAGAGAGTATCACAACGCATACGCACACTTTCCTCTAAGCGTAAACGGTGCTTAATACGCAGATTACATTCATGCGTGCACTTTCCACTCGAACGTAAACAACGCTGATTACGTCAAATACGTTCTTGGGTACTCTCCAAAATGGTGGAAGACGTAACTCGGGGGAGAAGAATGGTTGAGTAAATTGTTATTTTTGTTTTCTTTGCGCAAAAAAAAAAGTATTCTCGTAGCGTCGCAAAACTGAAGTTGAGCCACTGATGTCACATGGACTGTTTTACTGATGTCCTTACTACGTTTCTGGACCTGGGAACATTTCAGTTGCGTTGCTGTCTATGGAGGGTCAGACAGCTCTCCGATTTCATCAAAAACATGTTAATTTGTGTTCCGAAGATGAACGAAGGTCTTTCAGGTTTGGAACGACATGAGGGTGAGTAATTAATGACAGAATTTTCATTTTGGGGTGAACTAACTCTTTAATTCGTTCTAATGGCTGATTAATTCAGGAGTGAAGTAAATGGTTCTTTATGAATGGTCCAGTGAATCATTAGGCTTGTTTGACTTGAAGCGGATCATTACCATCAGACCGATCGGTGTGTGACATCAAAGTACCGCAAGAGCTATAGGGAGCAGACAGCTCCTTGTGCTTTTGAATCGCTATCGCGGTATTTTGATGCCATACACCGATCGGTCTGCATCGTCGCTTCAAATCCAACGTGCCTATGGCCAGTGGTTCAAAGCACCAAATGGTTCATCCAATTCGTTCAAAAAGTGCATTAAGAAATGAAATGCCGTTGTGTGTTGTTCAGAGACGAACAGTTCTGCTTTGTCTTTATATTTTCGTTGGTAAAATTGAGCAAAACAGACAACATTGTGTCTAAAATAACACAATATTAACTTCTTACTTAGCCTACTGAACTGTTGTATAAGATCAGTATCACATTTGCACTCGTGTGATATTGCACTTACTGTAGCCTATAGCTCCTGTGATATTGCTTAACTATATGATGTGAATATGAGACAAAAATTCAAACGTGGCATTTTTGCCCCATATCTTGAATTTTACGGACATTCTAATTACGTTCACTAGGCTCCCCCTTACCAAAAGTAGTATACTTTAAGGTTATTTTATTAAGTATACTTAAGTAAAGTTCAAGTATATTTTTAAAGTATACTTTATGTAGTAAGTATACAAATATCAGTGTACTAGGCTGATAAGCTGAAAAAAGACTATGAATTGGATTCCGAATGATAATCAAAACAGATGGAGCCGATCAACACCCCAAAGCTTGACAGTCATTATTACCTCCTTTTCATTGGTCGACATTTTATTCCATAACATTACACAGTTTTGATGCTGTTTTATGTCTGATGATCATGTTAGATTACATGTGGAAGCATCTGTTGTTTCAGTTTCTTCTTCACTTGTGTTTTTTTTGAATTTCTGTACAGAAGATGTGTACTAGCACACCCTACCATATAACAATGAAAACACGGATTCTAGGAGCACAAGGAAAGCTCAAATATTTTTAGACTTTTTCTAAGTATAAGTCAAGTTTACTTAAATGTCATTTTAAGTATATTTCTGAGAAGTACTTAAAGCCCATTTCAGAGAAGTACATAAAAAGTAAACTAAAAGTATACTTTCCTATTTTTAGTTTAAAAGAAGTATACTAATAGTACACTTGAACAAACTTATTTTTTGTAAGGGCCATCATGCAGTGAGTTGTCGCTTTGCCTCATAATTGTCATCAATCAACTGTATGAAAGGTCTGGGGCGGGGCAAATTTAAATAATTTTAACACGTTATTTTTCACCGTAATTAATTAATCTAATTAACACTTTAAATTACCAGCCCTAATTATTTTACCAATTATGTACTATGGTAAAAGTATTTTAAGGTCATATAGTATTGTACAAGGAGCTACTGGAGGGAGGAAGGTGAGGAACAGTATTAAAATCTTCTCCTGAGTTAAAACTGATAAAAGCTGTGCCAAACCCCCTCATCGAAGAAGCAATCCAGCGTGTTTACTTCTGTGACAATAAGTGCTCAGGATCAGCTAAATGCTGGATTTTCAAAAGCATGTTAACTATTTAAAGGTGTACTAAGCAATTTTTGAAAAACACTTTTGACAGCAGTGTCGGACCATGTCCCAAAACACACTTGCAGCCAATCAGCAGTAAGGGGCGTGTCTTGTAATGATACAGTGCTCAATTTGAGTGTTATATTAGCAGATCGGATATTAGCAGATCGACTATAGGTAGAGAGAACTGGAAGATAAAAAAGAGGAAAAATGTCGGAGGAAGAAAACATTAAAAAGAAGGGTTGTGATCAGGCAAGAGGTAGGACCCGTGTAAATATCGGAGCAGCTTTCCAGCAGTGGAGAGAACTCAAGGAGCAGGAAGGGCTCAAATCGGATATGCCGAGGTTGCGTTGTTTCTTTTTGATAGGTGAGTAACGTTGATTTTGCATTGTTTCACACAACGTATCTGTGTTGGCTTTTATTTAAATATGCTTGTGAGTCATCTTCGCTTGGTTCTGCGATCGTCGTCATGCCAGGGTTGTGTATGTACATGTGGGGCGGAGATATCAAAATAAGGGCGAGGTCCTATTGGGCTATGGGCGTGTTTGTTTTGGTGCTTCCAAATATCAACATTGTTTGCTTAGTGCACCTTTAAAGTTCGCCCACCAGTTTTACACACTGGTCTATTACTGTGGGAACATTTCCACGCCCCTAAACATGACACGACACAAAATGAAACATGAGTGGTTTCTTTACCTGTCAGTCATATGGACTCTTGGGCAGGCCTGGGCCATTCAAAGCGGCCATGGTTCCCAGACCAGTCAGTCTGAAGGTCTGGCTATGCAAAACTATATCTATCCATCTGTGAACCTATAATTTTTCTGAAATGTTACATAGTGAAAATGGTGACACAATGTAGAGACATGATACAATGGGATATGATGCCTTTCAATGCATTTCAGGCATGAATTTCTAAAATCGACATTTTTCTGTGAATAATAAGGCCTGTTCTGTCTGTTGTTATGCTCAAAACACCACAAGATTTCACAGTATGTTTAAAAGAGAAAACTGTTTTTCTTTCCAACAGCCCAAAGACACATTTACTGAAAACTATAAACCACAAACTATGCCATGCAAACCTCAGACCTCTTTCCAAAATATATGCAATTGAATTCAGACTTTGCTTTCAGATGGCACACCATCAAATACAGTTACACGAACACCCATCACACACAATAAACCCTTACTAAAAGACAAAAAAAGGCTTTTCAGAGTGAACTACAGTATATGCATTTTGAACATTTCAATATCACTCTACTATAATCTACATAAACTGTAGGAGACAGAACACACACACTTCGAACTTTATCTATATGCAGAATGTCTTTCTTTCTTTCTTTCTTTCTTTCTTTCTTCTCTGCAGGCAAATTCACTGGTTTAAATTAGTGTTTGTTTCAGGGTTAGACTTATATGCATCACAAGAAATTGTGCCGAAAACAAACAAATTGCTCTTTGAAATTATATGGTTCCCAGAGGGGATATTGGTTTTACTGTAAAGGCGAGGGACCCAAAGCATGACTGTGATTTTTCGTATGCATATCAATATGTGTAATGCTTAAAGAAAGCACTTATTCTCCTAACACCTGTCTTAAATTATTTAGGTTTGCACACAGTATGTCAAAGAAAAAAGCTCTTTAAATAGATAATTAAATTCCTATGCTGATGCTACGTGTCTCCCTCGTGGCCTGTTCCTCTGTTGTGTCTAAATGTCTAACAGCCGCTGGCGTCTTAATCTCATTGAGTCTGACGACCTCCTCAGCCTTGATGGAGGGAAGATATGGATTGTTTTTCTCTCCAATCTTTTCATTCACACTAAGTGTTTATATTCAAGTTGAACCTCAGCAAACTCTGTGACCTGAGCTGTGCAGCCCTAGATGTCAATTAAGAAAATGGACCCATGAGTCATCATCGTGCACCTGCATTAACACAGATAATGAAGCTGAGGTACTTAATGAAGTGTATTGTACCATGAGTCTTTTGAAACAAATAATTGGATGTCTATTTTTGGAAGCTTTTAGCATGTCGCATGTTAGAAGAAACCAGTTTGGTTTTTGCATATCCCATTCCTGTGTTCACTCCGCATGCTTAACACACTTTTTTCTGTCTTTTTATATAGAATTTGTAAGAAATGCTGGGCTATAATGGTTCCTTGTTTGGATGCACCATAAATACCCAACACAGCTAAAGTGGTGAAAACTGTAAACCCTCAAGGAGACTGTCAAGATATTATATTTTGCTTAAAAAATGTGCTCTTTGGCTGGTAAAAGGTTGACAAACCCTAGTTTAAGATCTGCAGTGCAATTGTAAGTATACTTAATGGTGGTATTTATCGAACTAAATTATGGTAATGAAAAATAATTGAATAAATAATGCTAAACATTTTTATTTATTTTTTATGAGACCCACTTTTGTTGAACCTGTTGCAAATGTTAAAGTATAGTTATAGATTTAGTTGGAAGTTGATCAATTATACATGTATTTTCTCATTAATCTGAAAGTATAGTTGGGTAGTAAATATCATGTTGGAGTCAGAAACAGAGTTCTGATGTAGCCTTTGAAAACAAAGAGTAGATCATGCACCATGGCAGTAATGTCAAGAATCATAAAGTCTGCTGTTATGCCATGCCATGCCATGCATAAATGCTTCATAAAGCTGTCATGTTTGGTTAATGCATATTTCACTGTCAACTGAACACACATATATAATTTATGATTGAGGTTATGTCCATGCCACGCTTCACAGAAAGAGAGAAAAGAGAAAGGGCCAGTCAAGACTCAACAATCTATAGAACAGCATGAGAGAACATTATTTATTTATAGACTGATTATTTTCTTTAATGATCTGTACACAGCTGAGTGTACAGTATATTTGGTCACATATAAAAAGTAAATAAGAATTAATTTGATTACATTTAGATTAGTTTTTTTTATTATTATTCATTGGAGTGTAGAATAATGATTATCTCTTTTGTTCTTTGTATCTTACCAGTTTATCGCTTCTCCATTTTGAGTGGGAAGTGATACAGCTATGAAATATACACAGATCTTTCAATTATCATATTGATTTTAGTGATTTTACATTGCAACATGTTACTCTTGATATTAAAAGAAATATATGACCGCGATGACCAATCAGAATCAAGTATTCCAGGGAGCCGCGTAATAATATTATTAAAGAGCCATGCATGCCTCATTTCAGGTCACTGATGAAGCCTCATTAGTCAAAGCCATTCAAGTGCTTGTCTACTTGTCTTGATATAATTTGTCCTCAATTATACGGTAGGCGCTTTGAGCCAAATTCATCTGTTCATCTAAACTGTGCTGAGGCTAATCCTTTTCTGTCTTCGTGCCTTCAAAATGTGTTTTGCTAATTGATGAAAGCACGCAAATTTTGCGGCCAAATTGTTTTCCTTGTTCAGGAAGCACCAGAGGCGATTTAAGCAGGAGGACTCAGTCCCCTGCAATCTCTTGATACACCAGCGCATAATATGTTTTTTTGTGTGTTTTTGTCTTTGGGATTCAGTTTCCTCAAAACTGTCAGCCCAGCGATGAAAGACCAAATCAGCTCTCTTGGCTGCCATCAAAGCAGAACATCCAACATAAAGAAAGAAGGAAAGAAAGAAAAGGAAAAACAATAGAGAGTGATTTACTCCCAGTGCTCATTATAAACATAGATTTGTTCACAAACACAGTAATTCACTTACCGTGACTTACCATATAAATGCGAGACGGGCTAAAACAAAGGCCAAAATGCTTGCCTATGCAAATAAAAAAAAAAAAATCCTTTTTTTGGCAAGCACAGTCATTCTATAATAAAAACTACAAACATGCACTTTAAGATTAATAGGCAGAGTGGCTGAAATTGATGTTTCTATTTATCAGATCTGAATTTACGATCTCGTAACTGTTGCAGTCCATCTGAAAGCATTTCACTTTTCTAAAATTTACTGTAAAGGTTTGATGGGCTTGTTGTTGCATCGATCTTTTCTTTTTGGCGTTTATTGTGTTTTCATTTTCATCCACTTACAATGCTGCATTACTGTTATTACTGGCCTCACTTACAAAAAAATCCAAAATGCTTTCTGTCTTGTACGGGAGGAGTGGCATGTGTAATATCTATGATGGGCTCATTCTGTCATGGCCTTTAGTAGTGGACGAGAGTGGAATGATGAAATGCGGTTCGGAGAAAAGCCGAGGGCCGTGGTCCCACGAGCTGGCATATGACTTGTGCGACTTCTTGTTGCAGCGAATCCTAAATGCACACGCAGACAGCGAGCAGGAGAGAGACTGTAGGGAAATCAGTGAAGAAGAGGTTTATGAATAAGAAATGAGAGACAAGCAGGACCTCAAAATACAGTATGCAATTTGGAGATGTGAGCAGCACATATAAATGTTCTATATAATATTGGTGACTGTGATTTTGCCAAGACATATTCCTGGGACAACAACCTAGTTCGCCCTGAAACAACCTTCCGATTCGGTGAGAGTTTTGGTTCAAGTTAAAGGAATAGTTCATAAGCTGTTGTAAAAGAAGGAAGCTTAAAGAATGTACAAGCTCTGTGCAAACAAGAAGAGTTTGTAGTGAGTTATTCTGTATGTTGTAGTCCATGACTTGTGTGATACTTTCTCTTTTTGGATTCTTTTAAAGGGATAGTTTGCCCCAAAATTAAAATTCTTTCATTATTTAATCACACTCATTGTTCCAGACCCAATCTTTGAAGCACAAATTAAGATATTTTTAAATAAACCTGAGCGGTTTCTGTCCCTCCATTGAAAGTCCGGGTAACCAACATTTTGATGCTTCAAAAAGTTCATGAAGCGATCATAAAAGTGATCCATATGAATCACACAGTTTAATCCAAGTCTTGTGAAGAGTTATGATCGCTTTAAATGATGAACAGAATTAATTTAAGTTTTTATTTACATCTTAACAACGATCAGCACTTATACATAGTGTTCATCAAATGGTGACCACAGAAGCACAAACGTGTGCTTGATAACCAATGAGGTTTGTTCTAGAGCATAATGTACAATATGTGGTGAAATCTATGTATGTGTTTAAATCTAAAAGCCTAAATGAAATCTGTTCATATAAAATGATAATATTTGTGCATTGCCACCTCAGTGATTGCATGTTTTCGAAAATTAGTGACAACGATCCTATATGATGGGTGCACACTGCACAATTTTAGTCCTGAATTTCACTTGTGGAAGTCGGTGACAAATGTCTAAAATCTAAAGCAAAAATCAATGCCCGTTAACGTGAGCGATGATCGCGTAGTGTGTGTTATCAAATACCCGTGAGATGTTTAGCATGTTAAATATCTGGACCTGTCTGCAACTCAGAGTCTGGCAATGTGAAATGTGTTTTGATTGGAAATGACATCGGCAAAACCTACAGCCAATGAGAGCACAATATAAGGTAAGGGTAAGTTCAGGGGGAGGAGTCATAATAGACCTGCAACAAAACATCATCAAGCATGGCTTCGGCCTTAATTCTTCTGAATTAATTTTCTTTTTCATTGCAAATCAGCATACAGACAACTTGTATTGCAAGCTTCTTGTGGGCTAGTTGTTAAATTCACTATTGAATCAATAAACTTGTACTACAATGTTCAATATTCTTTCATATGTTATGTGAGAGGAAACTAACTCTATTATCTCTGTTCTCTTCTTTTTAGAGAATGTCAAAAGATGTTCTTGCATCGTTCTCTTGGCCATTTTTGAAGAGCACAATACTGAGGTAAACTTGAGTGACCTTGTGTGCATCTCAATGGAATATTTTGGTGTACTGCCCAAACACCATTACTTACAGTTTGTAAATTATCATGGATAATGGTATTATTTTATTTGTATGATACTTTGGTAACACTTTAGAATAGGGAACACTTATTCACTATTAACTACGACTTTTCCCTCAAAAAATTCCTAATTTGCTGCTTAATAATAGTTAGTAAGGTAGTTGTTAAGATTAGGTATTGGTAGGATTAGGGATGTAGAATAAGGTCATGTAGAATAAGGCATTAATATGTGCTTAATTGGTACTAATAAATGGCTAATATTGTAGTAATATGCATGCTAATAAGCAACTAGTTAAGAGACCTTAAAATAAAGCATTACCTTTACTTTTTGCAAAATATAGAACATTTTCCAAATGGAATGGTAAGGGGATTTTTGTTTTTTCCATCTCCTTCATTTTTTTCCATCTCCTTGCTTACCCCTCAAATCAAGCACTGGAATCATGACCCAGACAGCAAGATGTTTTGAATCAAATGCGGAAGATATTTGCACTTTATACCTGAAGACATACAAATCATACCTGGGACTAATTTAACTTATCAAACTCTGTGTTTATTTTAATCAGACTTTATTCAGTAGTATGGCTGCTTATACACATTCCCCTCTCTACTTTTGATTGACGTTCCCTTATTCTCTATGCCATTCACTGTGCCTTTTAAACTGAACATAGTTTGGAACCTCACTTATGCATACCATATGCAGTCCACATTGCAGGGATTTCAGGGGAAGCTGACAGTTTTTCTAATGACAGCACTACTACAAGTGATGCTGTCTGTAAACTCATGGACAACCAAAGACCGGGTCTCTCCTTTGTGATGCTTTGTCAGTTTCTTTCTGCAGCTGTCTTCAGTTGTTGATTGTTTGTGGGTCTTTCTGCACTTAGTTTTGCCTGAAATGCATTTAAGATCAGGCATCTGAGATCAGGCCATTGCAGAATGTTTAACTTTTATACCTACAAAAACTCCTGGGTTGCTTCTGCAGTAAGTTTTTGGGTCATTGCCCATCTGTACTGTGATGTGCTGTCCAATTAACTTATGTATTTGGTTGAATGGGCAGACAGTATATCCCTATACACTTCAGAATTCATCCGGCTTCTTCTTATTTTTTCACATCAGCAGTAAACACCAATGAACCAGTGCCACTGGAACCCATGCACATTCTTGTCATCACATTGCCTCTACCATGTTTTACAGATGATGTTGCATGCTTTAGATCATGAGCTGTTCCAAGCCTTCTCCATACTTTATTCTTCACGTTATTATGGTACAAGTTTCATCCGCCCAAAGAATGTTTTTCCAGAACTGCTCTGCCTTTTTGACATGTTGTTTTTGTCAAAGTCTAATCTGGCCTTTCTACTCGTGAGGCTTATGAATGATTTGCAGCTTGTGGTGAACCTTCTCTAGTTGCTCTTGTGAAGTCTTCTCTTGACTGTAGACTTCGACAATGTCACGCATACCTCATGGAGAGTTTTCTTTACTTGGCTGAATGTTATGAAAGGGGTTTTTCTCTACTATAGATAGGATCCTGCAATCATCCACCACTGTTGCCTATGGACATCCAGGCCTTTTTATTTTGCCTAGCGCAACAGCACAGCAAAAAATGCTTTTCTTACTTAGATTCTTTTTCTTGTTTCCAGCCAAAATGTCTAAAAATTCTTAAATCAAGAAGGATTTTGTAGACAAGTAAAAATTATTGTCTTGTTTTCAGTAAAAACAAGTCAAAATTAGGTGAGTTTTTGCTTGAAACATGCAAAATAATCTTATTTCAAATAGAAAATATTTTTTGCACCATATGGTTTCTTGAAATAGAATTATTGAACTATGTTAGTAACGAAATAACTTTCAACCATACCTGTACTTGGCTATCAACGCTTTTGGGAAACGTGGTTAGTGGTTAGTGTTAGAAACATGTTTGTTTGGCAAGAAAAGCCTGCTGTTAAAAAACCAAAAAACACAGTCCCACTTGACAAAACCACAACCACCTTTTACACGCAATGTTTTTAATTTTCTTCAAAAAGACAGGTATTTTAGCAACAAACAGTGGTTTATTCTCAAGTTTACCTCCAAGGATTAATCCATTTTCTTTTATTTGCATCCTGAGTCTTTAAATGCTACTTTTATTGACCACAAGGTGACACCAAACACTCACAAAAAATACCCTTGAGATTAATTTGGCTGCTGCTCAAGAGTTTATATTCACTGCATCCTATAGATTTAATGCTTCACTATATTTAGCTTGGGCAAAAACAGAGAGAAAATTATGAACACTTACATGGCAATGCTGACAATAAGCTGTTAGTTGCTTTCCACCCAAACCACAAAGCTATTTTCCCCTCCACCGCAGTTAAACATGAAAGCTTGGGTATCAGTGTGTGTGTGTTTGTGTGGAGAAAGCCTTGTGTCAATACATCAGTTATCACAGCTGACTGCCTCCTCAGCGTCCCCTTTATGACACACCATGCCATTTTCTGACTCTCAGCTGCTGAAAGAAATGAAAGCCGCAGATGGGAAATAAGGCATTGCTGCAAAATGCATAGGATCCTGTAATGAGTGTTTAGCACATTCCAAAATCAAAAGCCCTACCAATGGGCCAACCCTATTTGTTACTCCCCCTCCCACCATTTCAACCCAAAGTAGAGAAGCTTGCCAGCAAATTCTCATTCGCAGATAATGAAGATGTAGTCCCTGCTCACCTGGAAGTGCCTGGAAGGTGGGAGGTGACAGACGGGCGACGTGAGCTTCCATATGGCCACCCTTGCCTCACCTTTACCGTTCCCATCAGCCACTCTGATCCGAGACCTCTTCGCCTCATCCCTCTCTAATCGCTCCGCTGACTATTACAGCACAGACGCTGTTCCTGGATCAGCGGAAAAGGCCAGGCTCTGCTTGAAGCCCACTCCATTACAGGTCTCAGTTGGAAGTGTGGAGGTAAATGAGAATCCGATGATGGATCGGGGTGTGTGGGGGGATGCTGTGGGCGGTATATCACAGCCAGTGTCCTCGGCATATCCGTGTCGCTCCACCTCTCATTACTGTAATGAACTCAAGGGAGTATGCGGGCACTGCGAGGGACCCACAGGCTGCAATCTGTTTGATTAGCGCAATTTACAAATTACTTGAGTCTCCGCTACCGTCCTGAGACCATGGCATTCATCACAGACTGTTTCACTTACTAGATTACGATTTGAATTAAATAAATAAAGGGGTTTGTCTAATGCACGGCTATGCGTAAGAGAAGGCAGCTGTGCATAGCGGCGATAATCGGTTATGGCTACCGTGTGTCTCTATAGATAAGGCGAGATTTGCATGAAAGGATATAATGTTTTATGTTCCGTGCATCGTGCAATTACTGTTAGCGGTATTTTCTCTCTTGATCCGGTGCGTTTTAAAGCCAATTGATGGCTGGATCAATAAACGAGCAGATAGGATTTGAAACATAATTATAAAAATAAATCATTGTAGAGACTAGTCTATTTTTTTTCTGCTTGTTTGTAGCAGCCGCACAGCTGAAATATGTAAATTAATGTTTGCATATGTATAGATGAGTCAGTGTTTGCTTAATATGCAAATAATGCATCTGCCGGGTAATGCCTCAGGTAATTCTTTCTCTCTGTAGATTTTAAAGGCACATCTTTCAACACGAGGTGACAAGTCTGAGTCCAGTTATTCATTTAATATCCTTGGGTAAATGAACAGACTTTTTGTATGTGTGCAAACATCTTTGTGTTGTTTGAGAATCTTTCTGTAAAAGTCACTTGATTTTTTTTTTTATACAAAGCAATGATCCTCCTGCATTTTAAGTGTCAGTTATGTGTCAAAATGTGTGCATTTAACATACAAAGTGTGTGTTTTGTTTAACTAGGTTGACTAGTATATTAATAATAAATATAGACTATAAAAATAAGCAATAAACAAAATAAAAGAAAGTAAAAAATGATAATAAAGGAAAAAATTTTAATTTTTATATTAACTAGTTGCTTATTAGCATGCATATTATTAACATATTGGCTGTTTGTTAGTACTTATAAAGCAAATATTCTGCATGACCATATTCTACATCCCTAATCCTTCACAATACCTAACTTTAACAACTACCTTACTAACTGTTAATAAGCAACAAATTATTGAGGCAAAAGTCATAGTTATTGGTTTGTTAATAGCAAGAATTGGACCTTAAAATAAAGTGTGACTGAAAAAGTAATACACAATAAATTTGTGATTAAATTAAAAATTAATTGCATTTATCAAGTCATTTATTTTCCTATTGTTACATTAATTCAGGTTTGGGAATACATGCCATATAAATCTTGGTAGTAGTGATAACATTAAAACACAAGAAGCAAATATTTGTCTGCCAGGTAAGTGCAAAATAACATTTTATTTATAATAAACCCAAAATGACAGTCTTATCTGGGTATAGCTAAAGAAATATCTTAAAAATAATCGTACATTTAGGAAAAGAAGCCCAAATGCATTTGCACATGAGCTTTACCAGGCTTATCACTGTGGCACTGTGAATGCCTCATGGCAAGGTCAACAGACCAGCAGAGTCAGCTGGACGCTTTTTTCCGCTTGCTCTGCAGGGCGGATGAGGTGTCCAAAACCAAACATGACCATTGGGCAGTGTTTACATCCTTAAAAAAGGACACACTCCAGTATAATGAATTGTTTAGAAGGCACATTTTTCTGCCTCCATGACTTCAGTGGATGAACACAGACAACACTCCACTACTACACTGAAGAAAAAAGGGTGTTGAAACAATTTTCACTTAGAAATTTCTAGTAAATTTCACAATTTGTTGGCAACATTGAACGATCATACAATTTTGGTTGTCCCTTTAGTTTAGGGACCAATTCTTACTATTAAATAACTGACTTTTGCTCTCAGTAAACTCCTAATGTGCTGCTTATTAATACTTAGTAAGTTGTTAAGCTTAGGTATAGAGTAGGATGAAGGGATATAAAATATGATCATGCCGAAAATATGTCTTTAACATTTAACTGTTTGAATATAGGGCTAATGGATCTTGTGAATGCACTCGTCTCTCTATGGAAGACTGGAACATAGCTTTTACTGTTAAACCAATATCTGTCATTGTATGTCAGTATTTTCCAGTAACTGGTTCTCTGATTTGGTTAAATCAAGGAAAACCACACCACCCAATTGCAGAGTGAATGAATCAAAGTCAAATTCTGCTCAGCCCCTTGAGTACATTCAGAAATACACTGAACAGACAGCTGTCAGTGACATTTCGAATATTTGTATTACGGCTCAACTTGACATCCATTAGGGCTTCATTTACTTTGCCCATGACTGTCAAAAGCAAACAGAGCGGGCCAGAATATATCAAGTACTGTGATTGAATCAAACCAGATAAAGAATGCAGACCATGAAATGTGATGAAATCTTACAAAGTAAATAATTAAAAAAAATAAAAAATGGTTGAAAAATAAATGAAAAAATATAAAGAAATTCAGCTTAAATCCAGCCCTTGAACCAGCCTTGATCCCTACGAGACGCTGATATGCAGTAGAGAGTCGTTTGGTATCACATAGGTAGGCTGCGAGAGGATTTTGTAAATTCATTTCTGCAGTGAGCTGGTGTTGTCAGCGCTGCCATCAGCTGGCTGCCACAGGATGTTATATATTGTGGCTTCGTAGAGCATTATGCAGGCCTATTCAATAACATGACTACTGGCAAGGTTATACCACACTACAGAAATATGAGATACTTATCCTGAACAGACCTGATGCCACTCATACATATGATGCATCTGTGGTTAAAAAAAAACAAAAACAAAAACAAAAAAACATTGAATGAGTCAATGAATACATATTTGCCATATGTAGTATCTCTCACAGAGAATGAAAACCACAAATAAGATCTTTTATTTCTTCTACAATGTAAAATACATAAATAAATAAATAAATAAATAAATAAGTTGTGAAATAAAAATAAAACATACTGTTAGAGTATGTTTTACATGAAAATACAATTTCAGTCTTTCTACTTTAATATTTCACATTTAATGCAATGATGCAATGTGTTACTTGACATTTGTTTATTTATTTATTATTAATTTATTGATTTATTTATTGTTTGTTTGTGAAACTTACTAGCAATTTGAACTAGATAATTCTTTCTGTGCCTTTTTGCAGTGCAGACAGCAGTGGAGAATAAATTGAGACTTTTGCTCTCAATTAAGAAGAAAATATATATATATATATATATATATATATATATAGTGAAGTTGTAAATAAAAGAAATAATGTTTTACAAGAAAATATATTTTCTTTTTCTTCTTCAGAATTTCACATTTAATTGACTTAACTGATATTGACAATAATTTTAAACAAATAAATAAATAAATTAGCAAATAAACAAACACATAAATTAGCAAAGAAATAAATAACTAAATCCAAAATGTCTTATCCACCTGATAAGGGAAGCTAATGTTAAAAGACAACGTTTGTCTTATCTTACTTGTGTCTATTTTTATTTCACCTGCAGGAGAAACATCTGAGACATAGTTCATACTGGTAACACTTTACAATAAGGGTACATGAATAATCATGTACTAATGCCTAAATTAATACTTAATTCATCACATACTAATGATTATTAAAGGAGT
>JAFVLL020004193.1:0-19197 GCA_021397915.2 Tor tambroides | reverse complement strand
AATGAACACATCTCTGTTTTGTGTTTTTGCTACCTCATAAGAATAGTGTCTAGCTTTTAAAACTTAAATTCAATTGAATCCTTTCAATCAACGAGCCACTCCCTTATCTATTCAGTTATGCACAGCGCAGAGTTCACATAGGCACTTCAGATGGCACGCACTACCGAGAGATGTTTAACTAGGGACAAGAGAGGGTGTGTTAAATTTGAAAAATGGCTTGTTGTTGAGAGAAAGCTTTCCTGAGGGAGGTCGTGAAGATGTCACTCCATTCCAGCTCAAGCTCTTCCTTCAGAAACACTTATGTTAATGTTTGCCAACCATGGATTTGAATGCATATTTGTTGTCATTCATACCAAGAGGTGTATTGGATCAAAAAATGCATGTTTCGGATGAATGGAGTAAAATTGACGGCTGGCAAACCCACATTAGTCCATACGGAACATGCAAACCACAGACATCAGTGGGACGCAACAGTGTACTGCATTATCAAAGTGCACTGGCTTTTTCATGATGGAGCATCCTTGCCGTGTTTTAACTTGCTGGATTGGATGCGCTCTGGATGTTAATATGCCTTTCGAGAGGCTTGGGAACAAAGCCACAGCATCTAAATGATGACCTTTACCTCGGCTCGAACAAGTAGTGCTCCCATTGTCAACATGTGTAATTTCTACCCTTGGATGCCAGCACAGCACAGAATTATAAATCAATGAGGCTGCATTACTGAGGATCCCCAGGCCCCGGGGTCTAGCTGAGGATAGAATACTAGGTGGTGGGGGTCGGACGGAAGAGGATGTGGGGGAATATGGCAGGGAGAGACTTCCTGGGGATGCCGCTGTTCTGTCCAGCTCACAAAACTGCGGTCCGCCACTGGCAGGCGTCCAGAAGGGAGCCGAGGAAGAAAGAAGCTCTTATCGAACTCTTACAGAAAGAGAACGCGTGTGTGTGTGGGCATAAGTGTATGTGTGTATTTGCAATCTGCTAAATTTTAATATAATATCAGCTTCTTGTCCTCCAAACTAATTTTCCATTCAGCCATAGCTGTGTATTCTGATAATCATTTTTTGCAACACATACATTGCAAGAATTGTATTTTATTATAGACGTTTTACCGGTGACAGATTTTTTGGAGGGCTCTTTAGAGCTTGTAATAGATTTATTTTTTCTGCTGTTTACTGCCTTTCATATCACAGCTCAGGTGATTGGTTCAGAAACCCTGAGCAAAGACAGAAACTATCTACGAAGGCAGAGCCACTGAGATAAATGGGGATGATAATGGATGAGTTTTCCAAGAATTATACTGTAGACCTCCTGACAAACAACAATAGATATTAGAGAAGCAAGAAATATCCATCATATCATTTATTTATGAATGAATGAATGACTGACTGACTGAATGAATGAATGAACACACTTCTGTTTGTTGTCATCTTACAATTACAGGAGAAAAAATGTGCAAATTCCTTCAAAGCTGCACCTTTATCTAATCCTAAAGAGTGCATGTCAGTATCTAAATGTACTAATACCTGTATGTGGCTATACTGTGTTATACTTCTAAAAATACAGTATGCTTTTCTTGCACATTTCTTTTCATGAGAGTGTATATAAACACTTCTGAAACATTCAGCCATACTGTCTCTGCAGGTGAACATCTTATACCAGGTGGTTGGATACTTTAAACTGCTGAACTTTAATGAATGTGGTGTTCAATCAAAGCTGCTGAAAGTATAGAGTTAAGGAATATCAAATGAGAACATTGCTTGGAGCCATATTTATGTGTTTTTTTTGTTTGTTTGTTTGTTTGTTTTTTTTGTTTTTGGGTTTTTTTTGCTCCTGACAGATGGTACATATTCAGATATACTGTCTTTAGAAAGAGTTAAGGAGCAGTCACATTTATTGTTGCTTGGTGAAACTCCTGCAGGCAAAATCCAGTCATTCAAATGGGAATCTGTGCAATTGTGAGTTTTACGTGAACAGACAATTTCCCCATGCAGATTTTGGTTTCGCAGTTGGAGTCAGGTGAATTTGCCACACTGACCAACAGAAAGTTGCTTGACTTGAAAGTAACTTCTCTGTGAACAGGTTTTGCACACAAGTTTCAGTAATGTGATCATACCTTTAGCCCATATCTACAGGGAGTAATTATATATACAGCTTCAGACTTTAAAAAAAATGAGCCACAGTCATGCTTGCACAAATTAACTTATATTCTCACTTTGGCAGTGAAACTAGCTCAGCAGCTTACTGATTTAGATTTGATATCCTCTTAAATAACCTTTTGGAAATCTGATAATTATTGTTTTTTGTTTTGTTTTTTACTTATTAGCTGTTTTCTGTAATTATTATATTTTATGTTGTCAGTGTTTTCTTCTTTCCCCCATTGCTTTTAACTCACCACCTTTTTACTACCTTTCCAACAGAACTGTTTTCCATTTTAACACCATTTAACCTCATGCACTTTTAAAAGGATATTTGTTACTCTGTAAAACAATTAGTTTGAATATTTCAAGTGCAAAGTCTAACTTGCCCTTGAATATTTATCTCGCCAACTGCAGCCAAATTCTGAGTCACCCTGACTCATACCGTCAGTTGCACATACTTACTGGCTGTGCTCCAGTACTGCAGACGCTGTGCAGAACACGTTCCTTACTGTACCTGTAATAACGGAGCTGAAAATATCCCAATCTCCCACCTGGGATCACAAAGTGCATCAAGCTGCATTTGGTGGATGCTGGAATGCTCCTATACAGTTCCCGAAGGCACCTGTCACTGATTTATGTGACAATATGGTGCTATCAGTGCACAGTGAAATATGACTAAATAAAGTGAGGGCCCATCCATTTAGTTCCTGAGAGCGTCCTGCATATTTGATATAAATATATTATCTTTGAATAACGAGCATTCCTCAACAGGAATTAGCCTCAGCGTTTCTCTAGTACCTAAGTTCTGGCAGTCATATTCCCACTGAGACTCTGCTGTCGGCCTTTCTTGATTCTGAAAATCCCTACCCACCAAAAAGAGACCATAAATTATTCATTTCTTCAATGTGCCCACCCTCGGATCAATGGGAACTCAAAAACCATCTACAAAAGGCATTTGGCTTTAGGCCATATTTGATCACTTCCTAGCCGCACTCTCTCTCTTTTTTTGTCCCAGCCCAAGGAGACTTCATTATCTCCAACTGTTTGTATGCTATTGTTGAAAGAACAAGAGTGAGGCATTGGGAAAGTGGGGAAAGGGTGGAAAAATCTTTGATGAGACATGAATCTAGACAGATGTTGGTACAAGCTTGTTAGGAGGACTGGAGAGCAATAGAGGGAAATGGAAACAGAGAGAGAGAGAGAGAGAGAGAGAGAGAGAGAGAGAGAGAGAGAGAGAGAGAGAGAGAGAGAGAGAGAGAGAGAGAGAGAGAGAGAGAGAGAGAGAGAGAGAGAGAGAGAGAGCGCTTCGGATTAAGTATTCGTCTTCTCTGTGGAAGCTTGCCAGAAAGTCATGCACGACAATACGAGCAGCCTGCACCCTGATCATATTAGATGGGGCTTAAAAGATGCAGTGAAGTGATCAAGCCTTTGCTTTTCCACTGCTGCATTTGGCACATTGACTGGCGGCATCACATCTGTTATGACTTAGCCTAGCAGGCTAGGAAGAACAGGGTAAATCTCTCAAAAACAATTCCAGGTCACGCCCACCTCCTAAAATCAAAATAAATTTGAGTGTGCATAAAAGAATCTAAAGCCTATTTTTAACACCATTAAGATGTCTTTTTGCATCGTGACATTATTTTCATGACAATTAAGCACATATTTCCCCCTAAATCCTCATTACCAGTTCAACTTTAAAAACGTCTCTCGAGATGCCGCTGTTCTGTTTCATTTTGCTGATTGAATGCAAGAATGTGTCCTTTGTGAATGGCTCCTTTTTAGAGGAAAATAATGTAGTGCAATGCAATGTTTTGAATTTTGCTTGAATTAAATCTGCCAGTACAACAGATACTATCACATATATTTTGAAATAATTTAAGGCATTTTTTCATCACAATAATTAGAATAGAATGTGATTAGTAGTAGTAGTAGTTTTTTGTTTTATTATTATTATTGTTTTTGTTATTTATGATCTCTTCTTCTTCTTAATATTTGTTTAATTGTTGTAAAAGCAAGGTCACAATGCAAACAAATGTAATGGTCCTAAAAATAGGTTTCATTTCCTTAAAGTGAAACGTAATTTCATATTTTTCTTTTGATTGTGGTGAAATGTTACCCAGAGATGCTCTTGACGTGTTTCGTGAGATTCACCCAAGTGTGACCTTTGATACTCTTTCTCCAGTCATAATTTATACTTTTAACTTCTTAAAAGTCAGTTAGTCAGCATTCTCTGAAAGCCCAGAAGATTGTGTATTGTTTGTATCAGCTGTTCTGGAGTAGTTTGATGACGTTCTCTCTCTCTCTTCACCTCCGCCTTCACTGCTGTCGGTGAGCGTTTTATTTAGGTTATTGACTGGCTTGTTCTTCAGAGGCTAGAAAACTGCTGCATGTGTTTTATTAGGGCACAAGGCTCATCCATACAGTTAAAAATTTAAGCTGAGACATGGCATAGACTAATTGACTAGTCTGGGGATATTAAATCTTACTCAGCAGAGAGGATTAAGGTGGGGTTACAAATACGGTTTATTGGTGCTAATACAGTAAAGAACTCGAATGTATATAATGAACATGAAAATGAACACATCTCTGTTTTGTGTTTTTGCTACCTCATAAGAATAGTGTCTAGCTTTTAAAACTTAAATTCAATTGAATCCTTTCAATCAACGAGTCACTCCCTTATCTATTCAGTTATGCACAGTGCAGAGTTCACATAGGCACTTCAGATGGCACGCTCTACCGAGAGATGTTTAACTAGGGACAAGAGAGGGTGTGTTAAATTTGAAAAATGGCTTGTTGTTGAGAGAAAGCTTTCCTGAGGGAGGTCGTGAAGATGTCACTCCATTCCAGCTCAAGTACTTCCTTCAGAAACACTTATGTTAATGTTTGCCAACCATGGATTTGAGTGCATATTTGTTGTCATTCATACCAAGAGGTGTATTGGATCAAGAAATGCATGTTTGTGCAAAGATTGTGTATTCAGCTGCAGCGATTGAGATTGACTATGAAATAAGAGCCATGCCGCCCCACACTTTTCCCGTACTAGTAAAAGATGGGGAAATATATGTTTCAAATGTCATTTGGGAAAACACGATGCAATTTGGTCATGGAAACCTCAAGCCAACAGCAGGGCCGTTCTTTGCAGGGAAAAGTGCAGATTTCTGTTCTCGTATGCAGTCCTGGGCTGCTTCCTCCTCATTTTTCGCAGCCCCAGATGGCCAGGGCAGACGCCCAAGACTCACCCAGGAAAAGGAGACTCATCCTCTTCTAACTCTGCTGCTTTTTTGGAAGGTGCCAAGCAGACCTTCTCTCATTTGGCAAAGTGGGAAGCGCTGCTGATTGGCACGGCAAAATCCAACTGCGACTGGAATTGATGGGTGTGGTCGAAGGGCAAGATGGTGCAGCTAAATTTAGATCAAAAGATTCTCTGTCACCACATGCAGAAAAGAGAGACGAGTCAGCTCTGGTGTCGTTCTGCAGAATTAGCATAATTAGACAATGGATCTGGCAGAATCCTCATAGAGGAGGTGAATATGTGTCATTATTTACTTTAAAGCCTTCAGATTTGCATATACACTGCAGCGTTTTTAGGCATCACCATTTAAGGTTGTTTGCAGATGCCAATTAAAAACAGCAAAATATTCAAATGAAACCTTTAAAAATGATAGATACGGAAATTTTGCCAACAAAGTCTCAATGGCCTGAGCTGGGGCTTAGTGGTTGGCACATATATTGAGCTGTGGTGCTTAAGTGGTTGATGCAAGTCTGGCTCACATCATTTTCTAATCCTCTTTTCTCCATTATTGTGTTTGTCTATAAGTCAAGGTGGCATAAATGCTAAAGTAAAGTGAAAAAATAAACTGTCAGAAAAATATGTTGCCTGGGTACTGAATATTTACATTGACTAAATACAATGAGATTTGACTGTTAATCATATGTAAATATACTTAAACATTGGTTCTGGCGCACATATGCATATGTTTTAGATGCTGTCAGTACATCCATATTGCACATTTTAGCATATATACTGTATATCATCACCAGAAATAAAAACACAAACAAAAACGAACAAAACTATGTGTTAATCAGGCTGCTAAATGTGCTAATTATTCTTTTTTTTTTTTTTTTAAATGGACTTATGACAAGTGCCACCTGGCGATTTTTATGCTGCTTTTTATGTATTATTATTTTCACTTCTCTCTCTCTCTCTCTCTCTCTCTCTCATCTACGTACCAATAGTTTTCAGAAGTATTTGTGCACAAGATCTGTGAATGCACAGCTGATTGAGGTTGGATCTTTCAGATTAGTATTGGGAAGGCCAAGTGAGCAGTCACCCAGGGAGGTGAATTAGGAGGCAAAAAAAGGCTAAATTTGCTGCCTCATTAGGAGGGGAAGGGATGGGGTGTTCGCCATGGTTAATTGAAGCGTCAAGCTCTTGGCACGTGTCTCCCCCCGTCTGTCATTCAGCAGGATGAGGATAAAAAAAAACCCTAGTGTTATTGAATGAGCTTTCATTGAAAGATTCTGGCAGACTTTTAGCCTGACTCCAGACAGGCCAAGAGGAATCACCTCCTCAGTCATGACAGGAAAGATTTATGACAGAAGCTTCATTTTTCCCTGCAGTACTGTGAACGAATGCCTATGTTTTAGGCCAACTTAAATTTCAACAGCCCTGGCACCAGGTTTTTTGTCTCTTGTTTGAAATGTGTTTTCCTTGGTTGGCAGAGGCCCAACCACCACCAACATATGCTAAGGTCAGGTAACCTTGCACATACCCATGTGATGGAGGCGGAAAGGGGAAAAAATGCTTTCGTTAGCTGCGAACTACGTCACATTGAGATCCGAGCAGAGATGGAGGAGAAGATATGGCTGGAAGAAGACAGGACATTCTCTCAGTGCAAAAACAGCATCATAATGACCTTTGTATTTTTATCTTCTTTTGTGTTGCACACAAGAAAGTAAGTCATACATGTTTGCAATGACATGAGGGTGAGTAAATGACTGAAATTTCATCTATGGGTACATCACTTTAATAAAGATGTGTGATGGGTTCTTTCTTAAAAATGATTGATTTAACAGTCTGCTTAGACTTTTAAAAAGCAGCTTGAGTAAATCTTTCAAAGTAATTTCATCTTGAAACAAAATGGCTGAAATCAAATAGAGTGATGGATAATATGTCTGAGCTCAAAGCCTTTGTTCACACTGCATACAAATCCAGTTTGGTTTTCAAATCAGATCTGTACTACCGGCTGCATGCACTGTCATTTTGCAAGAGATGAAATCAGATCTGTTTGTTCAGACAGCGTATGTAGTCAATTTCTGCATCTACATCTGTTGCTATAATAATGATGTAAGTGTCAGCAAGAGACTTTCTCATACAACAACTGAGAGCTGTCAATGTGGAAATTTTTCTTCTGTTCATGTCTATCATCTTTTTGCTGTTCTGATCTTATAAGGTACATGAGAGAACGTATGAGACTGAGGCATTTTACCCATTCATGCATATACTGTGTCCAAAACCACTGACACATTCACTCATTTACTCTTTACTGCATAGTAAATGTCAGAGTTCACTATGACCTAAGAGTAAGCGAAAATGAGTGCATTTAGACATTTTGCACATGCATCACATCCTGAATGAAAACCAACTTCCTGCAGTCTAATTTGACCTTTCAGACTTTGCTACTTTGCTAAAAAAAAAAAAAAAAAAAAAAAAAGAAATAAAAGATTTTGCAGTAAATGCATTTCAAACCCCACATAATGATCAGATTGTTAAACATCTCTTTAGACTACTCAGCAACTCAACAGATTTGTCAGATATTGCAAATGAATTGAATTTTGCTTCTGAAAAATATTAAAAGTGCTTGAATTAATAATTCAAAAATTTCCTATTTCTCAAATTTCATTGAACACTGCAAAATTCACTTATTAGTTGATGTACTTTTCTTGTATTTATTTTTGTATTATTATTTATTTTTTTTATTTTTTTTTTCAGATCCATTAAACTTTTTTTTTTTTTTTCAAAAATCTATGGTCAATAATCTGTTAAATGATAGAATTAAGCAAAATTTGTTAAAATATCTTACACTGTTACAAATAAATGCATATTTATATATTTAAATATTTAATTTAAACATGTCATTTTTGCTACATTTGAATATTTTAAACTATAAACTATATATAAACTTTTTTTTTTTCCTTTTTTTTTCTTTTTTTTTTTGCTTAAGTGGCCTTGGTAATCCAAGAATCATTTCAAGTTGTCAGTTTAGGTTGCATTAAGTATCATGTTTCATCAGGTTAATAAATAAAATGTTTTTATTAATTAATTTATTATTAATGTTAATAAATAAATCATTTTAGTTAATGCATTTATTTATTATCATTATTATTATTATTATTATTATTATTTAATTAATTAAAATTATTTTATTTTATTTTCTCTAAGTCACTTTTACATTGTTTGTATTGCACTTCCTTGCGTTCAAAGCAGCCATTATGTTTGGAAATGTACTGTATTAAGCAATGCATACTTTTGAGTTACTTTTGGTGCAATAAACAGTCTAATAGTTTTTGGTTATAAACAGAAGTAGTTTGTCATTCTTTTTTTGTGTAAGATATACAGGAGAGGTGATCCATAATCACCAAACCTGTTTTGATATACTTGATCTGCAAACTCTGCAGCTTAATTTGGAGAGTAACCTTGACTCACAGATATAGTGGAATCCATCAGGAGTGGATGTTCAATGCTTAGCTTTATCAGTGGCTGAGGCACACACCTAAGACGACAGACCATGCTGTCCACAGAATCCCACTCCTTATCTCCCCCTGTGCTGATAAGACTTACGGTTACCTTGGCTCTTTCAGAGGTATTTATTCCTCAGATGAAGCTTTTATTGAACAAAGACATTTGTTACAAAAGAGGAACCTAAATCACATTTTTCAGGCTATCTTTGTCCTGCTGGCACCCTTTTGTTTTGCATCTCCACTTGTGTGCACAATAGAGATGTAACAAGCCTAGAGTGTGCCGCTGGATGGGTGACCCTCTTGTTGTGTGCAAAGTCGCACAAAAGCGATGTCAGCAACAACAACAACAACATTGTTGTTACCATCTTTTCAGGCCACAGTTGTGTTTTAATAGTGTGTAGTAGGTACTGTGTGTAGCAATAGCTCATCCAAAACACTATAATGGCCATTTTACAGAGCAAATGTTAGTGAAACTGCACATATTTACAAAGAAAATTGGTACTGTAGAATCCTACGGTAAGTCACTTCAGCTTCTCTGGGAGGATTTGGGGTTAAGTGCCTTGCTCAAGGGCAGAATGTTGCAACTGGCAAACATGATTAAAACTGGATCACAGGGTTGTGCAAAATTCAGAATTGAAAAATTGGCTCCATTTCAGTTTGTTTGAGTTTGAAAATATCCACAGGAGACTGTCCATCTGTCCTGTTTGTCTTTTAGTCTGTCTGTCCCTCTGTCTTTAAGTCTGTCTGTTGCTGTCTGTCTTATATCTGTCTGTCTATCATTTTGTCTCTCTCTGCCTGCTGCTCTGTCTGTCTATTGGTTGCTATATCTGTCTGCTTAATGCTCTGCCTATTAGTCCCTCTATCCTTTTGCATATTGCTCTGTCTGTCGCTCTGTCTGCATGTTGCTCTATCTGTGTATCGGTTGCTCTGTCTACGTGACTCTATCTGTATATTGGATGCTCTAATTATGTTGCTCTGTCTGTCTGCATGATGCTCTATCTGTCTGTATGTCGCTCTTTCTGTCTATATGTCTATGTTTCTCTGTCTATTGTCACTCTATCTTTATATGTTGCGCTGTCTGTCTGCATGATGCTCTATCTGTCTGTATGTCACTCTTTCTGTCGATACGTCTGTCTACGTTGTTCTGTCTATTGTCGCTCTGTCTTTATATGTTGCTCTGTCTGTCTGCATGATGCTCCATCTGTCTATATTTCACTCTTTCTATCTGCATGCAAGTCTAGATGTTGCTCTATTTGTCACTCTATTATTCTGTAGTTTCTTGTACCACACTATCTATAAAGTCTATAAATCTTTGTCTTTACCAATTTTAAGTGAAAGTTATTTATGAACTAGGGCTGGGACAATAAATCAATGCATTGAGAATCAAGAAATGATTCTGCATCAATTCTACGATTTTTCAAATGCATTGAGAGTCACTCTGTAATTGATTCTGAGCTTAGTTTTTAACAGCATATGGCACTGTGTGCTTAAAGTCCGTGACACACTGCATGATTTTAGCAATCCTATAAGATCATTGCTGACCACACTGTGCGACATGCGTCTAATAAACTTGGGTACGACATGCATGTAGACTGTGCAATGATGACACCTATAGAGACAGAGCGCATTTAGGCCACGCCCACACGGGGGAGGGAGGCGGGGGCAGGCAATCCAACGCTATAGCTGTAGATGACAATACCCCGACATCTACAACTATTTGTGTCCTTAAACGCTCGTTTTTTGGGGTTGACAGCTTATAAAAACATGGTTCTGGGTTTTTTAGCTTGTTTACTGTACGCCTTGTCACATAGCAGCTTTTAGGCATTGTTCTGTTTTTTTTTGTTATAAGCCAGAAATGACAAGGAGGCAGCTTGCAATACAAAGTCAATGAAGAGAGTTGGATTGTGCCCGCCGCCACACACCCCCCCCCCCCGGTGGGCGTGGTTTTCAGATTATGACGTGTTGCGTTCTGTCTCTATTGACTCATAGGCTATGACGCATGTTACTACAGAGAATAAAACGTCATCAGCATGCACTAGTGGTAAACAAAAAGAGCATGATGAATCACACTTTGGCAGTTGTAGTTTTTGTGTGTGCTGAAAAAAAGGTGGAAGTGGCGAAAGAGGAAGGAATAATATCTTGAGGTAAGCAGTTTTAGGTTTTAGCGCCATGTCGCATTTTTATTGGCTGGTCAGTAAACGTGGGATGTGGCAGCAAACACACTGTGCGATGAGCAGGCTGAATTTCTGACACTGTCAGAAAATGATCGTAGGTTAATTTGGTCGTAAGACCGTGACAACGGATGGTTTTGAACCTCTCTCACTGTACGACATAGGACCACAGATTAGGAGCCACGATCACAAACATCGCCATGATTGTTTCACAATGCCAATCTTTCGTCTGGGACAGCCGAAAATCGCAACAGGGTCTGGCTGCAGACTTGCACTTGCACTCTCAGACTTGCACTCTCAGACATTTGCGCTTCCGTGAGTGACGTCACTTGCAGTCTTTTTTTATTTTTTATTTTGTTCTATTTATTGATTATTTTTTGTTTGAATCTCTCAACATTTTACAACAGTAGCCAGGTGGTGAAGACAAGAAAAAAGAAACTAAATTACAATGTCACTTGCAATCGCCGCTTGCACTTTCCGCTACCTGCGACGTCACTTGCATTCGACACGAATCGTGTGCGTTGCCAATGGAGACAAGACGCTGTGGTGGTTAAACGATTAAAACTAATTTAGTACAATAACGAACAGGGTCCTGCAAGTCATCTGTAGGAGAAAAAGACAAGACCCGCAAATCCGTGGCTACAGAACAGCAGAATATGAATGCAATGCGCAAAGTTTCTCGTTAAGCGTTTTCCTCCCGTAGAAAACCATAAACACTTAATATGGCTTAATGTATTAAGATACATTAAGTGCAATTAAAAGATAAAATTCGATGTATAGTTATTATTAAATGTACTACAAGGCAAGCAGACGGCCATGAACACAATACGCAAACTTTCACTTGTCCTCCCATACAGCAAAACGCTTAATGTGGCATAATGGACTAAATTTAATAATATAATAATAATAATAATAATAATAATAATAATAATAATAATAATAAGGGACTTAAGGGTATTCTGTAGTCTTTGACTAAGATGATAAAGACAATTCATTAGCCTATAAGTCTTGTTGACACAAAGATACAGACCAGCAGATATGAACCTGCATTATGAAATGCATTAAGTGATATTAAAAGGACGCAATGCGTTAAATTGCACTTTAAACATTTTTCTCCCATAGAAAATCATTTTAAATAAAACACATAATATACTGTAGCTTAATGGACAAAGACAATGATGTAAAAGAGCTGTAGACCGTTTATTCTATTTGGAAAAACGCTTATGTGAAACTTTGCATGCTGCGTTTATTCTGGGCTCACCTGCCTGTACATTAGTTATGTATATTTTAATAATGATGAGGAGCATATTGAGTTTGCTCTTTATCATCTTAGTTCATTGTGCCACATTATCCCACGTTTTGCGGTATGAGAGGAAAATACTATATACATATTCATTATATTAATAAACTGTATATTGAATTTGATATTTTAATAGCACATCTTAACACATTAAGCCACATTAAGTGTTTATGGTTTTCTACGGGAGGAAAACGCTTAACGAGAAACTTTGCACATTGCTGTACGTTACTGTACTAAACACTGATCTATATATAATGTTCTCTATTATAGATCAGTGGTACTAAATTAGTTTTAATCATTTAATCACCACAGCGTCTTGTCTCCATTGGCAACGCACACGATTCGTGTCGAATGCAAGTGACGTCGCAGGTAGCGGAAAGTGCAAGCGGCGATTGCGAGTGACATTGTAATTTAGTTTCTTTTTTCTTGTCTTCACCACCTGGCTACTGTTGTAAAATGTTGAGAGAGTCAAACAAAAAATAATCAATAAATAGAACAAAATAAAAAAATAAAAAAAGACTGCAAGTGACGACACTCGCGGAAGCGCAAATGTCTGAGAGTGCAAGTCTGAGAATGCAAGTACGGAGAGTGCAAGTGCAAGTCTGCAGCCAGACCCTTCTCGAAAATCGTGCAGTGTGTCTCGGGCTTTAAAAACGGCCTTACGCCGTCAACGTCACTTAATCTTACACTTTTTCTTTGATGAACCAGCCAGGCCAGACTTCTCCAGAACGTCCAGATGGCCAGTCCGCCCCTGCAGATAGCCTAGTTTACCTCAGATCTTGTAAATAAGATGTACGTTAAAACTGCAAACTCAGTGCGAACCAGCAAGCGTATTCCATGACAAAGATGGTCTCAGTCATTCAGTATGTACTTTTAATAATGTTAAAAAGGTTTAATATTTATGAATTAGATTATAAACATATCCATTTCCTTGAGTGCAATGTGCTTCAAGAGAGAGCCCACCCACACACGCGTCTGATTGGCTGTGATATTTGATTGATTCTGTCGCGTCGCGTTGTCGCGTGTAGTGTGGACAGCCAAACTGCGTTTCGCTGGAATCCTGTCGCGTCGCGTGTAGTTAGGACAAGTGCTACTCTGTTTGCTTCCAGTTCCTGACACATGCACCTCAAACAATCATTCATAAAGTTCGAAAAGGTTGAAGCGAATTCCAAAGGTGTTCACAGTGGGCTGTGTTTACATTAATCTTGCATCAAAAAAGCATTCTGAGCCGAGATGCAATTACATTTAACCACTAGCTGAACACACTAGCGCTCTTTAGGGCTGTTCTTCATGAGCATTTGAGTGTGCCGTTAAAAACTAGCCTAGAGCACCATCTTCTGTAAAAAAAACTAAGCTCGGAATCGATTCCAGAGAGAATTGTGATGCATTCCGAAAATGAAACGTGATGCATCAATTTATTGTCCCAACCCTATTATGAGCCCAGTTCATTTGAATTCAGATTTATTGAATTCAAATTTAATTTGTAATTCTACATCCTGTTTGCAACTTGAATTCAAATTCAGAAAAAAAAAAGAAAAAAAATATATATATAATTCAGTTTTGAATTGCAAACAACTGTTACCATGTTATTTTTAAAAGACTATGTACTTTAAAAGCTAGAAGCACAGTTGCAAAAGGCTGTCACACACACTGTAGCAATAAAATGTATTGTGGTATCTAGTATTAAAAAAAATCACATTCTCATAGATGGATTAAGAAAAAAAGTGGCAAGTCCACATTAAATGCTAATGGCCTCATTCACTGTTAAAAAAAATAACTGCCAGCACCTCTTCCCCATGTTTGAGAAGAACTCTGGCACCTTGCCTGTCACAGGAAGACAAATAGACTCTCAGTACAGGAACAACATATCAGCCATCACACAGTCATCTGACAGTGCTAGGTCACTAAGTGAACAGAAAGAGCTGCGCTAAAGTGGGCAGCTGCCCCTTGCAGCATCCGAGCCAACTGTTTGGAACAGGTTTTTGCCCAGACCGGTGGACATTCAGCAAATATGTTAACCACATGGGCTCATTACAGCAAGAATTAGGCTACTGTCTCAGCCAGACAGGAGGCCTCCCGCACATAACAGCACAGCAAAGGTTAAAGTGATGTGTATATAAATGCATGCAAAAACACACACACAGATCTAGTATTTTTACACCAGTACAAAGCACTTGCAGTCAGAACACGGGAGCGGGATTGTGTAGGCGTGTACTTGTAAATTTTATGACTCACTGGGGCAAATGACACTGTAATCTCTAGTCTCCAGTTTTGTACTTTTTCTTCATATAAATCCTGTAGTCTATTTATAACGTATAGCATTGTGTTTCCTATTCAGAAAAATCACGTGTTAATACTGGCTTGTGTATTTTATTGGGAGACCCTGGTGGGACTTTTTTTTTTTTTTACACGTTTTTAGTTCTTGCACTGCAATGTGCATCAGTGATTTAAGTTTTTATATCTGTTTTACATTAGCTTTTATTTTTAACTGACATTTTTCATGTAATTCATAATATATATCAATAATGTTAAAAAAAAAAATCAGCTTGCTATGTGCTTATAAGACTTGTTTTGTGTATTTATGACTCATAGTTCCACCAGAAGTGTTTTTGATGTTGAGGCTTCAGGGTGCATCTGGGCCCCAAAATGTCAAAACAACAGCATTGAAATGTGCACATGCAAGGCTGTGGTTCAATTGTATTTTTATCTTGACTTATTTTCTTCCATGCTTTCTTGTTTGCACAGTCAGTTGATGCATCAGTGCATTTGCATTTGCTTGTAAAACATCAGAAGTGTCTGGAGATTTCTGCTGTCTCGAAGGAACACAGCACCTAAGTACCCTCCTAATCCCTCAGAGATATACAACTAATTACCCTCATTACATGCAAATAAGCCTGACTGGCAAAACTCAACCTATTCAGATGTGAGGATGCAGCCATTTTAATTGTACACTTACAGCGATGGCTGCATTGTGACATGAAAATACTGACCGTCCTGTAAGGTCTAAAGGTTTTAGTATGTGACGCAATATCCAATCATCCTTTTCACCTGAGCAAGTTACTCTCCACCTGAGCTAATTAGACATACCAGGTGCTGTGCTAGATGCTAGACAAGAATAACATAATCACATCTGAGGAACGGCTTCTGTGCTATATATAGGAACCTCCACAACAGTTTCTGCTTGACACTTTTTATCAGACAGACATAACGGGACGTTGCATCAGATTCTCCTACAAAATTTTTAATCTGCAGCAGTTTCCGTCTGTTTACTCGTACTGTATTTTAATGCGGGCGGGTTCTGTTATGAAATGTCTTCAGCAGGAGCATAAGTGGCATGATAGCTCCTTTTCAAGAGCGCCTTGGCATGAGCCAACCGGATTCTCGGATTTAACGTGCAAAGCGGAACTAAAGTATTCGCAACACGATCGGGCCGTGAGATACCTGCTGTTTATTTTGACACTTAACCAGCCAAGATTAAGTAAGTTTGTAAGCCTGACTATGTAATAAAAGCATTATGGTTTGCAAACTAAATGGGGCACCTTAAAATTGAAGCGGAAACCTCATAAAATATTAAAATGGCTCTGAGGGGAGGAGGTGGAGGACGGCTGCTCTTGCTTCCCTCTTTCTGGCTTATTTTGTCTTTCATGAGGGGGAAAAAAAGTGTTTTTTAAATGGTGTGTGAATATAATCTCATCAGGATATGACTGAGCTCAACATAGCTTCCTCATTTGTAGCCGTGCCACAGGCCTACATGTTTAAAGAATGTAAAATTGGGCTATTTTTCAACTCCTGGATGCTGACAGCATCCACACACAGAATCAGAGAGAAAAAAAAAATCCCTTAAAGACATTATTTCTGTCCTAGGTTTGGAAAAATGGGCCAACCATGTATCTTGATGAGTGGCCCAATCCAAGCAGGCACGGAACCTGTTATGGAGAGTGCTAAATAATTAGCCTATCATAATGAGAGCTTTAAGTACCAGGGGCCAGAAAAGATAAATGAGGCCTTTTTGTATTCCAGATCATTTAAAAGAGTGGATAGCCTTTATTGTGCCCTATAGTGAATATCTTTGAGAGAGAGTTTTTCTTTTTCTATCTGCCTTTTTGCAATTATTATTTTTTGTGGACCTGACTTGTGTCTTCTGTTCCTGAAGCCTGAATTTATATTAAAATGTAACTTTAAATAGGCCAACAAAATCAATCACAGCAGGATATGTTTCAGAGTAAATTTCTGTATAAGAATACGCCTGACCTCTCTCATTAAACATGGGTGCAATGAAACACTGCGATTTCCACTTCTTTAATTTCCTTTTCTTTTTTCGTCTTGCCTCTCAAATGTTGCATTAAGAAGTCCTCTAAATCTCATGAATTTAAAAGACAAAATTGACCCAGCAGAGTCATGTATAACCATTCCTCATTATTTTTCAGATGGAAATGTTCCGCCCATATCTCGTCCAATCTGCGGATGTACGCTACATAATATATCATAATATTATAGTTTTCTGGAGGTCTTGTCTTCTTGTTGGGTGCTAATATGCTTGATGGTGCTAATGAATTTCCGTGAAGCCAAGAAGATATCTTTGCAACTTTGCAAGTTTTGATGGAATAGTTCACCAGAAAATTTAAATTCTGTTATAAGTTGTTCACCCTCGTGTCATTTTAACTTTTCCATAGAAAACAAAATAAGAAATGTGGGCTGGTTGTTCTTTTCCAGTTAATTTGGGAGAGTGGAGCTTTCAAACCCTAAAAAAGATTCAAAAGCACCAGTAAAGTAGTATATATGCGCTATATGTGTTATGAAGTCTTATGATAATGTTGGAGGAAAAACAAACTTTTTTCATTTATTTTCATTTAATATATCATATTAATAAAATTAATTATTATATTAATTTTCATTTAATATATCATATTAATATTTAAGTTGATATTCACTATTAAGCATATTCACACCTGAGCAAATCATTCAGAATGATTTTGTGAATCAGATCAACTGATTCATTGAATAGTTCTGACTCTCATGAGCATGTCAAGGAAAGCGAGGGCTGTGAGTTCCTCATACAAAGCTACTGTATATCTTCAGAAAACTTGGAATAATGAGTCATATTAACTACTTTTATAATAATTTTGCAACTTTTTGATTGTTAGAGGTCTCAGTCTTCATCTGTTTTAATTGCACTGAAATGTACCTATATGTTTAAAAAAAAAAACATTTTATGAAACTAAAGTAATGTGGGTTTTGCGTGAGTAAATAATGACAGGTTTTCATTGTTTTGTGGTCAAATATTCTTGTATTTAAAAAGTTTAGCAATATTTACTGTTGCATCTTTTTTAGGTGAAAGAACTTTTGTAAACGTACACTACAGCAACAAGTACAGTTCAAATCCATCATGCCTATAGACATTCTGCTGCTACAACCACTCTAATTACAAGTATGATGGTGGTGATTTTCCCATGATAAACCCCTCTCATTTTAATATTGAGAATGAACTTAATGATGCATGTAGCAGATGGTCTGGTTTTCAAGTTCTCTCCCTCTCCTCTCTGCTCAGACTACGCAAATTTACGCACATGCTTTCAGTGAAAATGACTTTACAAAGCCAGAAAAAAAAATCACCATATGGCTGTCCAACCACACCTGGTTAGAAATGTAGTGAGCAAGTTGAAGGAGACAGGGAATTTTGTTCTTAGGAGTCCTGTAAAGGGCTAATTATGGATAAACGTGTTTTTTTTGTTTTGTTTTTTAACTTACAGATGTACATTTTTGATGATTCAGTGCCTCAGCTCAGTGATCTTGGCCTCCGTGAGTGCTTCCGCAAATGTTATTAAAAATCACCAGCACGGTCCAAATGGCAAAAGGCAAGGAACAGTGCTTTCGATGATGCCGTGTTCAGTTAGTGTGTGTCTCAGCAGCGGTACATGGCCTTTCTAATGAGCGTCTGGCTTGGAGATGAGTGTAGCCCTCAAACCTGATTAGTTTCACTCAGCCGCTCAAATAATGCAATCGCTCTTGCAAGATTACCCCCTCGCTGCCTTGGATATCTAATCTCAGTGTCATGTCACATGCCCATTGAAAGGTTCATGATGCACCCTACAATCCTCCGATGACAGTAATTCATCATACCTTGTCCTAATGCTGTATTCATGAGCCCAATGACAAATGGAAATCCAGCGCATGTACATAAGTGAACCGGTCTCCCTTTTAACACCCGATTTAGAGGTTATTTGCCGCCCTGCACATCGCTTCCATCTCTCAGGCTTGCAGTTTCCCTGGTGATCTACGACAAGGACATCTTTTGTGCTGTACCACATCAGATGTGCGTCCCTGAGGTTTCATGCTGACAAAGGTCCCCTCAATACTGCCTTTGTGCTGTGGCATGTAGAGCGTCACTGGCATATGTGCTCTGAACACTGCTCCAGTGTGTTGGAGCCCCAAGAGCCAGAACTTGAACTACAGAGACTACAGGGGACATTTTCGTTCCAGTGGTTGGCAACAACACCTGGGCCCAAAAATGAGAGATTTAATGATGCCTTTTGCAGGATTAGTTTATGTTTTTGTGTATGTGTTTGTTGGTTGGACCACATGTCTCTAATTTTGTGGACAAATGTACACTATATTGCCAAAAGTATTGGGTCGCCCCCTTCTAATGAACAAGTTTGACTACTTTAGTAATTTCCATGAGTATAAATCTTAATGTTTAAGTATATAATGATATTCTAGGGAATTGTGTGCTTCTAATTTTAATTTTATTTTATTAGCAAAAGTTTGGACAGGACCCTTTTCTATTCTAACATGACAATGGCTCTGTGTATAAGGCAAGGTTCAAAAAGAAAATGATTGATTCAGTCAG
>JAFVLL020004191.1:13840-25244 GCA_021397915.2 Tor tambroides | reverse complement strand
CGGCCAGTTCACAAGGCAAAAGAAAAAAACACTTACCAGTTATGAAAGTTTATGAATATCAGGTGCAGCGGTCACATAAATTCTGCCGAGTTTTTTAACGGTTGTATATATGACAAGACGATAATTCTTCCGCCGTGCAAAATTATGGTCATTTTCGTCGGTTAAGGCTCGTTAGCATTCGGCGTGCTTTAAATCGGTCACAGAGATGTAGTGCGGTAAGATCGCATTTATTTGAATTAATTATATAATTTATTTGAATTAGCGAGAGAGAGACAGAGAGAGAGAGGGATGAAAGTTGCGTGCGTGAACCTGCGTCTGCGCGTCTCTCTCTACAAGCAATGAGGGTTACTTCAAAAACAGAGATTTTACACCCTCATTGCAGAGAAAAATAACGTTGCGAGTAAGTATATTTTACTAATAAAAGCTTCCGTGCTGTGTTCGCTGCGCGATCTCTCTGATATCTGTGTGCAATAACATGTGCGTGCGTCTATGAAAGCAGCGAAGCCTGCATGTTTTAGTTTAGCTACAAACCCGAGCCCGACCCGAGCCCGAAGCTATTCATTAAAAATGTACCTGAACCCGACCCGAAACCCGAAAGTATTTCGGGACCCGTCGGGCTCGGGTCGGGTAGCAGACCTCTAAGCGTCACTAATGAGCAGGACTCTTTCCCCTCAGTGACATGAACAGAGGGAGAATCTGAAACAGCTCGTTTGGAGAGACTGTTTATGATTTATTGGTGTTATTAAAAAATGAGTGTGGATTTTTAACATTATAGGCTGGTTGTTTTCACACACTCCAGCCACACAACTGTGTTCAAACACCTTATAAAAGTGATTTTTGCATAATAGGTCCCCTTTAAAATGTCAGTTTTTCCTGTCATGATTAGAACGTTAACAGTTACAAAAACATTTCTTAAATGTTCTATTAATTTTATTTCTGACCCAAAATATGACATTATTTGAACATTTATTAAGGTTCTAATGTTCAGTTTTCTTGTCATGATTAGAACGTTACTTAGAACATTCATTAACGATCTAAAAACATTCTCTCAACGTTATGAGAACATATATCAAATAGAGTTATAATAACGTTCCATAAACATTAAGAATGTTTTGTCCTCACATTATGAGCCTTGGTTCCCGTTAGCCGGTCTTCTGCTGGTGTTTGTGTTGTGGAGACCCGTCTGCCCACTCATGCCATGTGATGAACTCACGCAGTGTTTGTAAATGAACACATTCATATTCATACAGCAGAACATTTGCACACACAAACACACAGATGGTGTGATGACCACGTCTGCGATTCGCTCATTTCTCCTCTTTGTTTCTTCCGTTTGACTGTAGATCTGTTTGTTTTTCTGTGTTTCATAATGTCTGTAAATGTAGAGTTGATGTTGATCATGCTAGTGGTTTAATATGGAAATCTTCTTAACATTAACAAGAATCTCATGTCTTTTCATGCCACAGTCATGATGATGTGATTGGTAAAATCTCCCTGAGTAAAGATGTGATCACCGCTCAACACAAAGGTAAACCTGGGATTATTTTTCACAGAATATCTTTTCTACAAAGAATAACAAGTGTGTAGAAAACAGACCCATTCAGCACAAATTAAAATACCACAGGATTATTTCCCCAAACACATTACGTACAATAAAGCTATAAAATTACATTTAAATAAAATTATTAGTACTCAGAAGATATGTAATGTCAAAGGCACCCTGCAGTGTTCGAAACATTTCAGTCCAGTAACCATACAGATTTGGACATTCCCACAGCCTATGTTTGTTATCAAACGGTCATAATCTGTGAAAACAGATTGTTGTTATCAGGAACACCAGATACAGATTACTTTGAACTGATTTGCATTCGACCTCCAAACAAACAAGATAAAATACACAAAACTTTTAATACTTTTAATCTCACTTCCCTTTTCTTTAAATTGAAATCATTTTAACATCCCTGAGAAACTTACTGTACAAGATATTCTTCTTAAGATTTCAGTGCTTACAGAAGCAGTTGTCCTTGCAAAAAATCTGATTTGTGCAAAACAAATTTCTTAAAGAGAGAAGAGAAATGAAGACATCAGCATGACATGCTGAACAGTTAAAGAATAACAGAAATCAATCATGTTAAAAAAAATCATGAAATGATTGCATAATACATATTTAAAGTCATGCATTCAAAACAGTGTTATTTTAGTATATTGAGATCACTTTTATATTAGTTATGCCACTTTTGTTTTTATCTATTTATTTTTATGTGTATTGATTTATTTACTATTATTTTACTATTATAGTCACTTTCATATTATGATTATGCCACTTTATTTATTTATTATAGTCACTTTTATTGTGCCAGTTTTAGTTGTTTTTTTATTATTTATTGATTTTACTATTATCACTTGTATATTACTATTTTGCCACTTTTGTTTTTATTTATTTATAATTTATTTATTTACTATGAATTTTATTATTGCCACTTTTATATTACAATTGTGCCACTATTTATTTATTTATTTATTTACTATTTATTATTATATATATATATATTTATTCAGTTTTAGTTACGTTAGTACATCAAAAGGGCATCTAGATGATATATATATGTGACCCTGGAGCGCAAAAGCAGTCTTAAGTCGCTGGGGTTTATTTTTAGCAATAGCCAAAAATACATTGTATGGGTCAAAATTATTGATTTTTCTTTTATGTCAAAAATCATTAGTATATTAAGTAAAGATCATGTTCCATGAAGATTTTTTGTAAACTTCCTACTGTAAATATATCAAAACATAATTTTTGATTAGTAATATGCATTGCTAAGAACTTCATTTGGACAATTTTAAAGGTGATTTTCTCAGTGTTTTGATTTTTTTGCACCTTCAGATTTCAGATACTCAAATAGTTGTATCTCGGCCAAATATTGTCCTATCCTAACAAACTACACATCAATGGAAAGCTTATTTATTCAGCTTTCAGATGATGTATAAATCTCAATTTTGAAAAATTGACACTTATGACTGGTTTTGTGGTCCAGGGTCACATATGTGTGTGTGTGTGTGTGTGTGTGTATATATATATATATATATATATATATGAAGTGTTCAGATGCAAAAGTATCTAAGTGCTATCTGTGAGCATTTTTATCAGGCTCCTATGTTTAGGTTCAGTGATTTCACTCTAATGGCAATGTATAGGTCCTTTTCTATGCAATTAAAGTGAAATAACTGAACATAAATACAGGAGCCTGATAAAAATGCTCATTTTAGAAAAAAAATTCAGATGATGCCACTTAGAGGCTTTTGCATCTGAACTCTTCATATATACAGTATATATATATATATATATACAGTACAGGTCAAAAGTTTGGAAACATTACTATTTGTAATGTTTTTGAAAGAAGTCTCTTCTGCTCATCAAGCCTGCATTTATTTGATCAAAAATACAGAAGAAAATAGTAACTGCAAAATGTTATTACAATATAACATAATGGTTTCTGTTTTAATATACTTTAAAATATAATTTATTTCTGTGATTCAAAGCTGAATTTCCATCAGCCATTACTCCAGTCTAAAGTGTCACATGATCCTTCAGAAATCATTCTAATATGCTGATTTATTATTAGAATTATCAATGCTAAATACGTTGCCAAATATTTTTTTTTGGAAACTGCGATACTTTTTTCAGGATTCTTTGATGAATAAAAAAGACAAAAAGAACAGCATTTATTCAAAATAGAAATCTTTTCAATAATATATCTTTGTTAAATGCTCTCTTATCAATTTAACACATCTTTGCTGAATAAAAGTTTTAATTTCTTTCACAAAAGAAAGAATAAAAATTTACTGACCCCAACCTTTTGAACGGTAGTGTATATTGGTAGAAATACTTGTTTTAAATAAATGCCCTTCTTTAACTTTTATTCATCAAAGAACCTGGAAAAAAATATCACAGGTTCCAAAAAATATTAAGCAGCTCAAAAGTTTCCAGCACTGATAATAATCAGCATATTAGAAACGGGATTTCAAGACTCATGACACTTTAGACTGGAGTAATGGCTGATGGAAATTCAGCTTTGAATCACAGAAATAAATTATATTTTAAAGTATATTAAAACAGAAACCATTATGTTATATTGTAATAACATTTTGCAAGATTACTGTTTTTCTTCTGTATTTTTGATCAAATAAATGCAGGCTTGATGAGCAGAAGAGACTTCTTTCAAAAACATTACAAATAGTAATGTTTCCAAACTTTTGACCTGTACTGTATATATATATATATATATATATGTACATATATTCTTTTTTCAGTTAATGTTTTTTTCAAGTAACAAAAATATTTTGTTATGGTTTTAGTTTTTTTGTTAACTATAATAACACTGGTCTCCATGGCAACAGGAGCAAATGTCTCACTATATGTTTATAAGCCAGAAACAGTTAAAACTACAGAAACTGAAATGACTTGACACAATCTTTGTGCTAAACCATAAAACATTAACTATAAAAGTGAACACAGTGTTTAAAATCACCCGGGGAGCAGAGCAATGATTATTTTCATCCTAATGTAATTCTCTCAGCTGAAAGGCAGGAGTTATTAGTTATTACAGGCACACGCGTGATGTATGAGCGAGCACGCCGCCCCGCAGTGGGTTTCATGTTCTCCCAGCATGCACTTGGCCTTATGAATCACTGCAGCCTGTCAAGACTGACTCACCCCTCACCCACAGGATCATGGGAAGCGTTGGGCTCTGTGAAACTCTCCGATGAGAGATGACTTACTGTAACTGTAAACTCAAACTGCAATGCATCCTCCTGCTGTACCTGCTCTGCTTTAAAACCATGATGACTGGCCATGTTCAGATTACTGTTCAGGATTATGTCATTTTTATGCATGCATGTTTGCAAACACCAAATATTCATTTTGTGCATAAATACAACCAGAGCACAAACACACTGTGTGCATGAGATACTGTATCCAGCAATGCATTATGCATGACTTGACCTTGCATTTCCAGTGTGACAAATGAACTGCAAGTCATAGCACAATTTTTAACATCACCTTTTTCACTCATCTTTTTTGATTGTGCTGGCAAAATGTCTTAAATGTGACAAAAGCAGATTTATAATGCAATACATTTTTAGAGCTGATGCAATAAATCACTTACTGTATTCTGAATACCTTTTCTATATAATATGTCAAAAGTGTGCACTGATAAATGTTTAAACAGTATTATACTGTATTAAACCTACAACATTGCATGCTTGATTCAGTGTGTGGCATCCAGTTATCATCTCAGAAATACTGAATATTAAAAATGAAATTAAATATTTTGTATTTTTAATTCAGTCTAAAATAATGAGTCAAGAAAATGTTAAAACACCAGGGCTATTATAGTTAACAAGATACTCAGATAACACTGATTCACGCATCTGATATTTATATTTCCACACTGGAAATTAAAGGTTTGCACTGCATGGGATACAGCATCTGCAGTGCATTTTGGTTGTATATTGCACATTTTGGCAAATGTAAACAATAAGTATAAAGTAGTTTGCAGTATAAATACTGTATATTGCAAGTGGTATGCATGCTATTCTGAACACATCCAATGATATTGAGAATAAGTGAAATTTCAGGTCTGTAATATATGTGTCTTTCCTGCAGGTTTGGATAACTGGCTGAATCTGACGCGTGTGGATCCGGATGAAGAGGTTCAGGGTGAGATTCATTTGGCTCTGGAGCTGCACAGAGATGCTCAGAGAACCAGCCTTCACTGTCACGTCATTGAGGCCCGGTGAGGACTGATCCAGCCTTCTAATAAACCTGTCAAATATTATTTGTTCTGTAACCAAGGGCGTAGAATTTAGTAGGGACGCTAGGGACATTTCTCCACCAATATATGCCGACTACTAAATTGTCCCTGACAATAATTTTGATCAAACAATTCATTTGTTTTCAAGGACGTACATTTATACATGAGCGGAGTAAGAACGTATAAGGTAGCCAAGGTGTTTAAAACATATGTGCACAGATCAGCTGAATGATAAAGTTTGCCCTCTTTAACTTTTGTTTAACTGAATGTACAAAGCAAGCTGTTAGATGAAATATCCACATAATAAAAAACAACACTGAAATGGGTGGATTAGCTGTCGATCAGATGAGCATGAACTGATTTCCTATTGAACTGTCACCAACTGAATTATGGTCAAACTGTTAAATATAGTGAATTTAGCTACAAAGTCAATCATAATGCAAAATGTTTCCATCTAACGTATTTTGAGCTGCGGCTCATCATATTAATGGAGTGTTTTCACTAGTTAGCAGTAAACCGGTTACCTCACCTGAGTATGTTCATAGATTTGTGTTGGATCTTTGGAATCGAAAAATTGATATTTTACTAGTAAACATCATACTTTTTTCACTTATTGCAGTTAATGTCATAAAACTAGCGAGCTAAGCCAGTAGTAGTACTGACACTGTCGTGTAAACATGGCTGAAGAAGCAAAAAGCGGAGGAACAGACAAAGCGATTCAATTGAGTGAGTCATTTATGCTGAAACCGCTCCGATTGATTCAAACTCCAACTCGTGACTTTCGTGATCATTCAGTTTAAGTGATTCACTAGCAAAGAACAGATCAAAATTGCCATTCATTTTCGAATTTCTACAAAGCTTGTAATGATTTTAAAAACATAGTGATGGGTGAACGAAAACAAAACGCTCCAACTGGATTGTGTATCGCGAATCATATGATTCATAACGCAACTTCACATCGCGTATTGCGAATCATTTAGATCGGGACTTCAGAGCCGGGTCGCGAATCATCAGATCTGGACTTCGGAGCGGATATCGCGAATCATTTGATTTAGATCGGAGTTTCTGAGCGAATTTGTAAATCTTTTGATTCAGATCGGAACTTCGGAGCAGGTTCGCGAATCATTTTGCGAATTGAGTGATTCGCGCTCTGCGCTCTGAAGTCCCGATCTGAAATATTTATTTCAGAATCGGGACTTTGGAGCACGTCTCGTGAATCATTTGATTCAAATCAGGACTTCGGAGTGGGTATCGTGAATCTTTTTTTTCTGATTTCTTTTTTTATCAAAAAGTACAAAACATCAACCCATTAAGGCAGTGCAGTTAAAAACAAAACAAAGACAAAAGAAAGTATACACAAATACAAATCCCTGAAGAAAATTAACCATGGTTGTATTATAGTAAAAGTGTAGTAACCAAAGTTGCTGTTTTTTTTGTCAAACCATGGTTAATTTTTGAAAGGGATGTGTTGGCAGGTTAACAAACAAACAAATAAATGTACACCTTAAGAGGACACAGGATGAATAGAGATTATAGTATTAACAGAACTTTAGATAGTTTCCATATACTTGTCTAGATCAACTTTGAATAAAGAAAAGAGAGATTTAGAGCAAAATGTGCGTTTAAGTATGAAATGAATATGCTAACATAAAAAAGCCCTCTTTATGAATTAAGACTATGTTGGCTACCATAGCCATAAATAGAGACTTTAGATTACATGAAACTGTGGTCAAAAGTCTATGATAAATGCAAAATTGTTAGGTTAGTTGGATGGGTTGGGGGTTGTTCTCTGCTGTTATGTCCCACCAATGTCAAAATCAAACCTACGCCCTTGTCTGTAACAGACTGCTGTTCTTCCTCTGTTGTAAGTCGCTTTGGATAAAAGTGCATAAGTGTCAATGTTCTCAGTTATGTTCATGCATCAGCTGTTTCTCAGACTGTCTGAAGCGTTGTGTGTTTTTGTGGTTACAGTGATTTGGCTCCGCGTGATATTTCCGGTACCTCTGATCCATTCACCAGAATCATCTACAACAACCTCAGCGCTGAGACATCGGTGAGATCATCAGTCTCCATCCATACAGTGACCAGAGACTCTCAAGCTACAAAACAGACAAAAAACACTGTTGAAGCACCTTGATGTGGTTCATACAACTTAAGATGTCATGTGATCGCTTTTACGTTAAGAACAGACCCAAATTTAAGTAACTGCTCAATGAAAAGCTTTTCCTCTACTGAATCTTATGCATTGCATGAGAAAAACATTCACAATACATGCCAAAATCAGCTGTTTGTGTGCAGGTTTTACTTCCCTCTTTCTTCTCATATTTGAGATGCATAATTTGGAGAAAAAAATCCAAAATCTTGTGATTTTTCAGATAAAAATGTGCTCCATGCTCCTTGTTTGCTGTGCTTGTTTGTAGGACTGCAAAATTTGTGATTATTTATCAATATGACTATAAAATAATAATAATAATCATCATCACAATAATCATAATAGTAATCATAATCGTCCTCATCATTATTTTATTAAGATTATTATTACTAAATAAAAAATTAAGCAAATATAAGAAATATTGTAATATTTCACTGAAAAATAAAAAATGAGCATTTAAGAAAAATATAATATAATAATTTTATTTCACAGTACAACTGTAAAATTACAATACTAATATTTCTGAATTAATATCTTTTGTTGTGCTTGTTTGTAGGGCTCCACAATTTGTCCAAAAAGTAGTATTTTATTAGGTTTATTGTAAGTGTTGTTAAATAAAATAATAACCAATATAATAAATATCACTGTTGTAATAGTCCACCGTAAAAAAAAAACACTCAATATTTAAGTAAAGTTAAACAAAGTTCTTGCATGATCAGTATGCAGTATTGAAATCAATTCTTCATGAGCGTGTTCTGCAAGTGTCATAATATCAGTCTGTTTCGTCAGATCATAAAGAAGACGCGCTTCCCGCACTGGGATGAGACTCTGGAGCTGTGTTTGGATGAAGGTGATGATGATGAGGGTGGAAGCGTGACGGTGGAGGTCTGGGACTGGGACATGGTGGGCAAAAACGACTTTCTGGGAAAGGTGAGCCGACAGGCTAAAACTATTCATTTAAATCATTTTAAATAACTAATTGACATTCACCCCAGTAATGAATTGTCACTATGTTTCCATGCATGCAGTTACATGTGAAATTTGTGATGTTGCATTAAAAAATACGGTGTGAAATTGTTTAGATGTGCATAAAATCTTAACATTTGCATAAAAAAAATGAAGTGCTCACTGCTCATTTGAGGCAGATCATTTTTTGTGCATAAACATCAAACAAAATATGATGGAAGCAAGCTATGTTTCCATCCACACATCTTATGCAAAATTTGGGATATTGCATTAAAAACACGGAGGAAACGCCAAGATGCGCATAAAATCTTAAGATGAGAAAACATGGGTATAAACTGCAATGGAAACGCATTTTTCTGAAACACTTTGACCATTATGTTTCTATTGAATGTTAAAGACATTGTTCCCCTAAATATGATCTTTTACTCTCCCTCATGATGCTTGAATCCTGTGGTTTGTTCTTCTGTGGAAAACAAAAGCATCTGTTTAACACGAGTTGATGATGTTGATGGCAGAAGTGTTATTTTTGGCTGAACTGTATTGATTGTGTACAGGTGGAGATCCCTCTGTCGTGTCTGCACCGATCTCCTCTGCTGCAGGGCTGGTTTCGACTGCTGCCGCTGAGAAACACAGAGGACGACGCTGGGTGGGTGTGGGGGTGTGTGTGTGTGTGTGTGTGTGTGTGTGTGTGTGTGAGAGAGTGTGTGTGTGTGTGTGTGTGTGTGTGTGTGTGTTATACAGTCACTTTCATTAGTCACATGTGTGATGGTAATTTAATTTAATGACAAGCTGATTTCACATCACATTAGGGAAGTGAATTGATCAGGGTCAGAAATTAACTTTTCCATTAAGTGGCGATATTTGCCCGTGATATTGATTTCCAGTGGCATTTTTTGCATTCGAAAGGGCAATTCTATAATTACCTTATTAATTGTATGTGTGTTGTCTTTAATGTCAAATACTTCAATTTAACCAATAACTTCAATCAATCAACTTAAAATGTTACCAATAGTTTAAGATTGTATATAAATTATATATTTAAAAAACAGGAACTCATTAAAGGCTAGCGTTGCAATATTATGACAAAAATCAGTGTTGATTTAATCACACCTGATTCACTAAAACAAGGATTCCCAAAATTTTTTTGTTAGCCGAATCATTAAAATATTTTCTTAAAATACCCAGAAAGCAATTTAATGCATGTCAGTTTATGGTCACATGAAATGCAGGTAAACACATCAATTATTTAATATTGTTTTTATTTATTTTTTTATTGTTTATTTTTAATAATATTAACAGTAAGTGTTAAATATTTAATGTAAGTGTTTTATTTTAATGGGGTTCATTTTAAAATGTAGTTATTTATCATTTTAAATGTTTTCATTTAATGAATTATACTGCAAAAAATCATTTACATCCTCAGTATTTTGTCTTGTTTTCCAGTATAAATATCTAAACATTCTTAAATCAAGATACATTGACTTGAGATCCAAAACACTGAAAATGTACTGAAAAAAATGATCAAAATTAAGTAAGATTATGCCCAAAACAAGAAAAAATGGTCAGTGTGGTCAAAAAAAAAATTGTTTTCCCTTTAGGGAATTAGGTTTATTTTTCTGACTCCATTGGCAGATATTTTTTTCTTATTTTAAGCAAGTCATTTTGCATCTCAAGTAAATGTTGATTGAAAAAAGACAAAAATACTAAGTATGAAAGACATTTTTTTCAGTAATTAAATGAAAACATTTAAAATAAATAAATACATTTTTAAATAAAACCCATCAAAATAAAACTCTTATATGAAATATTTAACACTTATTATGAATATTAAATATTATATGTGTGTGTGTGTGTGTATATATATATATATACAGGGTGCGATTTGTGAAAAAAAGGGGAGGATGCTTTTGCAAACTTTTATAGGTGTATAAAACTCTACAGGCGAAGGTTGACCCAACTACCCGTCTTTTTAGGCAAGTACCGGATAATAGGTGACATGTCATGAAATGTTTTTAATGTGACGGAAACTGAATTTAACATGATCACAATTTAATAAAAACATTGTAAGTTAAGCCTATTAATTGTAATGATTTAATTTCCATGGTTATTCAAACAACGAATAAATTATATAGAGAAAGCGAGCAAAGAATACAGTATCAGTGGAGCTTTTTTTATCCCCACCGGGGAAAAAATAATTCAGTAGAGCCAGGGATGCATAGACCAGAGGGGGGGGGGGAAATCACCCCCTCCCCCCAGCAAATCACACCCTGTATATATATATATATATATATATATATATATATATATAGTACTGTGCAAAAGTCTTAGGCCACAAGTATTTTCACCAACAAAAAATGGTTTGAAATCAGTTATTTCTGTCTTTTGCTGTAGTGTGTCAGTAGGAAATATCAGTTTACATTTACAAACATTATTTTTGCCATTAATTGTAATAATCCAGTGAGATTTTTGTTTG